>CAXAOA010000373.1:0-48049 GCA_963970395.1 Ephialtes manifestator
CTCATTATCGTGATTATGAAGATATCGATTGGTAAATCGGAAATAATCACCAAATTAACTTTATCGACAATAGCTATACAAACTATCTGCTTTTTTTTTTAAACATTCACCGAAAAAGAAAATATACATATATCGTCGTACATGGCTCTAAAGAACCTTAAGCTTGTTCAGAAAAAGTAGTCTAACTCGGAAAAAATCAACACTTAGCTCAAATCTACACCGACCAAAAGTTGCGTATTAATATTCTCTATTGATAGGCAAAAAAAAAAAAAAGGTTTTTCCCATAGAATAACTCATGAAATGACTTTGTCCGTTCCAATCTAAAAAAAAAAGTGCTCCAAATCAAACCCATTTTTACTTAGCTCAAATCTAAAACGACCAAAATTTGCGTATTAACATTCTCTACCGAAATGCAGAAAAAAACTCGGATATTTTAGGTAAATACAAAAGTTGTAAAGTAATCTTACACATAAAACTTTTATAAATCGAAAGTGCCACCGGATTGGCCATGACCACCTTCTTTTGGACAAAAAACTCTTTCTTTCCTGCATACCAAAAATACCCTCATTATCGTGATTATGAAGATATCGATTGGTAAATCGGAAATAATCACCAAATTAACTTTATCGACAATAGTTTGTATACATTGCATTGCAACAACACCAACTGCAGTTCCGAATAAATAAAATACCATTTTCCAATAATAATTTGCATTTACGAACATTTGCACCTCGATATAACTTGTATAAATCGAAAGTGCCACCGGATTGGCCATGACCACCTTCTTTTGGACAAAAAACTCTTTCTTTCCTGCATACCAAAAATACCCTCATTATCGTGATTATGAAGATATCGATTGGTAAATCGGAAATAATCACCAAATTAACTTTATCGACAATAGCTATACAAACTATCTGCTTTTTTTTTTTAAACATTCACCGAAAAAGAAAATATACATATATCGTCGTACATGGCTCTAAAGAACCTTAAGCTTGTTCAGAAAAAGTAGTCTAACTCGGAAAAAATCAACACTTAGCTCAAATCTACACCGACCAAAAGTTGCGGATTAATATTCTCTATTGATAGGCAAAAAAAAAAAAAAGGTTTTTCCCATAGAATAACTCATGAAATGACTTTGTCCGTTCCAATCTAAAAAAAAAAGTGCTCCAAATCAAACCCATTTTTACTTAGCTCAAATCTAAAACGACCAAAATTTGCGTATTAACATTCTCTACCGAAATGCAGAAAAAAACTCGGATATTTTAGGTAAATACAAAAGTTGTAAAGTAATCTTACACATAAAACTTTTATAAATCGAAAGTGCCACCGGATTGGCCATGACCACCTTCTTTTGGACAAAAAACTCTTTCTTTCCTGCATACCAAAAATACCCTCATTATCGTGATTATGAAGATATCGATTGGTAAATCGGAAATAATCACCAAATTAACTTTATCGACAATAGTTTGTATACATTGCATTGCAACAACACCAACTGCAGTTCCGAATAAATAAAATACCATTTTCCAATAATAATTTGCATTTACGAACATTTGCACCTCGATATAACTTGTATAAATCGAAAGTGCCACCGGATTGGCCATGACCACCTTCTTTTGGACAAAAAACTCTTTCTTTCCTGCATACCAAAAATACCCTCATTATCGTGATTATGAAGATATCGATTGGTAAATCGGAAATAATCACCAAATTAACTTTATCGACAATAGCTATACAAACTATCTGCTTTTTTTTTTTAAACATTCACCGAAAAAGAAAATATATATATATCGTCGTACATGGCTCTAAAGAACCTTAAGCTTGTTCAGAAAAAGTAGTCTAACTCGGAAAAAATCAACACTTAGCTCAAATCTACACCGACCAAAAGTTGCGTATTAATATTCTCTATTGATAGGCAAAAAAAAAAAAAAAGGTTTTTCCCATAGAATAACTCATGAAATGACTTTGTCCGTTCCAATCTAAAAAAAAAAGTGCTCCAAATCAAACCCATTTTTACTTAGCTCAAATCTAAAACGACCAAAATTTGCGTATTAACATTCTCTACCGAAATGCAGAAAAAAACTCGGATATTTTAGGTAAATACAAAAGTTGTAAAGTAATCTTACACATAAAACTTTTATAAATCGAAAGTGCCACCGGATTGGCCATGACCACCTTCTTTTGGACAAAAAACTCTTTCTTTCCTGCATACCAAAAATACCCTCATTATCGTGATTATGAAGATATCGATTGGTAAATCGGAAATAATCACCAAATTAACTTTATCGACAATAGTTTGTATACATTGCATTGCAACAACACCAACTGCAGTTCCGAATAAATAAAATACCATTTTCCAATAATAATTTGCATTTACGAACATTTGCACCTCGATATAACTTGTATAAATCGAAAGTGCCACCGAATTGGCCATGACCACCTTCTTTTGGACAAAAAACTCTTTCTTTCCTGCATACCAAAAATACCCTCATTATCGTGATTATGAAGATATCGATTGGTAAATCGGAAATAATCACCAAATTAACTTTATCGACAATAGCTATACAAACTATCTGCTTTTTTTTTTAAACATTCACCGAAAAAGAAAATATATATATATCGTCGTACATGGCTCTAAAGAACCTTAAGCTTGTTCAGAAAAAGTAGTCTAACTCGGAAAAAATCAACACTTAGCTCAAATCTACACCGACCAAAAGTTGCGTATTAATATTCTCTATTGATAGGCAAAAAAAAAAAAAAGGTTTTTCCCATAGAATAACTCATGAAATGACTTTGTCCGTTCCAATCTAAAAAAAAAAGTGCTCCAAATCAAACCCATTTTTACTTAGCTCAAATCTAAAACGACCAAAATTTGCGTATTAACATTCTCTACCGAAATGCAGAAAAAAACTCGGATATTTTAGGTAAATACAAAAGTTGTAAAGTAATCTTACACATAAAACTTTTATAAATCGAAAGTGCCACCGGATTGGCCATGACCACCTTCTTTTGGACAAAAAACTCTTTCTTTCCTGCATACCAAAAATACCCTCATTATCGTGATTATGAAGATATCGATTGGTAAATCGGAAATAATCACCAAATTAACTTTATCGACAATAGTTTGTATACATTGCATTGCAACAACACCAACTGCAGTTCCGAATAAATAAAATACCATTTTCCAATAATAATTTGCATTTACGAACATTTGCACCTCGATATAACTTGTATAAATCGAAAGTGCCACCGGATTGGCCATGACCACCTTCTTTTGGACAAAAAACTCTTTCTTTCCTGCATACCAAAAATACCCTCATTATCGTGATTATGAAGATATCGATTGGTAAATCGGAAATAATCACCAAATTAACTTTATCGACAATAGCTATACAAACTATCTGCTTTTTTTTTTAAACATTCACCGAAAAAGAAAATATATATATATCGTCGTACATGGCTCTAAAGAACCTTAAGCTTGTTCAGAAAAAGTAGTCTAACTCGGAAAAAATCAACACTTAGCTCAAATCTACACCGACCAAAAGTTGCGTATTAATATTCTCTATTGATAGGCAAAAAAAAAAAAAAGGTTTTTCCCATAGAATAACTCATGAAATGACTTTGTCCGTTCCAATCTAAAAAAAAAAGTGCTCCAAATCAAACCCATTTTTACTTAGCTCAAATCTAAAACGACCAAAATTTGCGTATTAACATTCTCTACCGAAATGCAGAAAAAAACTCGGATATTTTAGGTAAATACAAAAGTTGTAAAGTAATCTTACACATAAAACTTTTATAAATCGAAAGTGCCACCGGATTGGCCATGACCACCTTCTTTTGGACAAAAAACTCTTTCTTTCCTGCATACCAAAAATACCCTCATTATCGTGATTATGAAGATATCGATTGGTAAATCGGAAATAATCACCAAATTAACTTTATCGACAATAGTTTGTATACATTGCATTGCAACAACACCAACTGCAGTTCCGAATAAATAAAATACCATTTTCCAATAATAATTTGCATTTACGAACATTTGCACCTCGATATAACTTGTATAAATCGAAAGTGCCACCGGATTGGCCATGACCACCTTCTTTTGGACAAAAAACTCTTTCTTTCCTGCATACCAAAAATACCCTCATTATCGTGATTATGAAGATATCGATTGGTAAATCGGAAATAATCACCAAATTAACTTTATCGACAATAGCTATACAAACTATCTGCTTTTTTTTTTTAAACATTCACCGAAAAAGAAAATATACATATATCGTCGTACATGGCTCTAAAGAACCTTAAGCTTGTTCAGAAAAAGTAGTCTAACTCGGAAAAAATCAACACTTAGCTCAAATCTACACCGACCAAAAGTTGCGGATTAATATTCTCTATTGATAGGCAAAAAAAAAAAAAAGGTTTTTCCCATAGAATAACTCATGAAATGACTTTGTCCGTTCCAATCTAAAAAAAAAAGTGCTCCAAATCAAACCCATTTTTACTTAGCTCAAATCTAAAACGACCAAAATTTGCGTATTAACATTCTCTACCGAAATGCAGAAAAAAACTCGGATATTTTAGGTAAATACAAAAGTTGTAAAGTAATCTTACACATAAAACTTTTATAAATCGAAAGTGCCACCGGATTGGCCATGACCACCTTCTTTTGGACAAAAAACTCTTTCTTTCCTGCATACCAAAAATACCCTCATTATCGTGATTATGAAGATATCGATTGGTAAATCGGAAATAATCACCAAATTAACTTTATCGACAATAGTTTGTATACATTGCATTGCAACAACACCAACTGCAGTTCCGAATAAATAAAATACCATTTTCCAATAATAATTTGCATTTACGAACATTTGCACCTCGATATAACTTGTATAAATCGAAAGTGCCACCGGATTGGCCATGACCACCTTCTTTTGGACAAAAAACTCTTTCTTTCCTGCATACCAAAAATACCCTCATTATCGTGATTATGAAGATATCGATTGGTAAATCGGAAATAATCACCAAATTAACTTTATCGACAATAGCTATACAAACTATCTGCTTTTTTTTTTTAAACATTCACCGAAAAAGAAAATATACATATATCGTCGTACATGGCTCTAAAGAACCTTAAGCTTGTTCAGAAAAAGTAGTCTAACTCGGAAAAAATCAACACTTAGCTCAAATCTACACCGACCAAAAGTTGCGTATTAATATTCTCTATTGATAGGCAAAAAAAAAAAAAAGGTTTTTCCCATAGAATAACTCATGAAATGACTTTATCCGTTCCAATCTAAAAAAAAAAGTGCTCCAAATCAAACCCATTTTTACTTAGCTCAAATCTAAAACGACCAAAATTTGCGTATTAACATTCTCTACCGAAATGCAGAAAAAAACTCGGATATTTTAGGTAAATACAAAAGTTGTAAAGTAATCTTACACATAAAACTTTTATAAATCGAAAGTGCCACCGGATTGGCCATGACCACCTTCTTTTGGACAAAAAACTCTTTCTTTCCTGCATACCAAAAATACCCTCATTATCGTGATTATGAAGATATCGATTGGTAAATCGGAAATAATCACCAAATTAACTTTATCGACAATAGTTTGTATACATTGCATTGCAACAACACCAACTGCAGTTCCGAATAAATAAAATACCATTTTCCAATAATAATTTGCATTTACGAACATTTGCACCTCGATATAACTTGTATAAATCGAAAGTGCCACCGGATTGGCCATGACCACCTTCTTTTGGACAAAAAACTCTTTCTTTCCTGCATACCAAAAATACCCTCATTATCGTGATTATGAAGATATCGATTGGTAAATCGGAAATAATCACCAAATTAACTTTATCGACAATAGCTATACAAACTATCTGCTTTTTTTTTTTAAACATTCACCGAAAAAGAAAATATATATATATCGTCGTACATGGCTCTAAAGAACCTTAAGCTTGTTCAGAAAAAGTAGTCTAACTCGGAAAAAATCAACACTTAGCTCAAATCTACACCGACCAAAAGTTGCGTATTAATATTCTCTATTGATAGGCAAAAAAAAAAAAAGGTTTTTCCCATAGAATAACTCATGAAATGACTTTGTCCGTTCCAATCTAAAAAAAAAAGTGCTCCAAATCAAACCCATTTTTACTTAGCTCAAATCTAAAACGACCAAAATTTGCGTATTAACATTCTCTACCGAAATGCAGAAAAAAACTCGGATATTTTAGGTAAATACAAAAGTTGTAAAGTAATCTTACACATAAAACTTTTATAAATCGAAAGTGCCACCGGATTGGCCATGACCACCTTCTTTTGGACAAAAAACTCTTTCTTTCCTGCATACCAAAAATACCCTCATTATCGTGATTATGAAGATATCGATTGGTAAATCGGAAATAATCACCAAATTAACTTTATCGACAATAGCTATACAAACTATCTGCTTTTTTTTTTAAACATTCACCGAAAAAGAAAATATATATATATCGTCGTACATGGCTCTAAAGAACCTTAAGCTTGTTGAGAAAAAGTAGTCTAACTCGGAAAAAATCAACACTTAGCTCAAATCTACACCGACCAAAAGTTGCGTATTAATATTCTCTATTGATAGGCAAAAAAAAAAAAAAGGTTTTTCCCATAGAATAACTCATGAAATGACTTTGTCCGTTCCAATCTAAAAAAAAAAGTGCTCCAAATCAAACCCATTTTTACTTAGCTCAAATCTAAAACGACCAAAATTTGCGTATTAACATTCTCTACCGAAATGCAGAAAAAAACTCGGATATTTTAGGTAAATACAAAAGTTGTAAAGTAATCTTACACATAAAACTTTTATAAATCGAAAGTGCCACCGGATTGGCCATGACCACCTTCTTTTGGACAAAAAACTCTTTCTTTCCTGCATACCAAAAATACCCTCATTATCGTGATTATGAAGATATCGATTGGTAAATCGGAAATAATCACCAAATTAACTTTATCGACAATAGTTTGTATACATTGCATTGCAACAACACCAACTGCAGTTCCGAATAAATAAAATACCATTTTCCAATAATAATTTGCATTTACGAACATTTGCACCTCGATATAACTTGTATAAATCGAAAGTGCCACCGGATTGGCCATGACCACCTTCTTTTGGACAAAAAACTCTTTCTTTCCTGCATACCAAAAATACCCTCATTATCGTGATTATGAAGATATCGATTGGTAAATCGGAAATAATCACCAAATTAACTTTATCGACAATAGCTATACAAACTATCTGCTTTTTTTTTTTAAACATTCACCGAAAAAGAAAATATACATATATCGTCGTACATGGCTCTAAAGAACCTTAAGCTTGTTCAGAAAAAGTAGTCTAACTCGGAAAAAATCAACACTTAGCTCAAATCTACACCGACCAAAAGTTGCGGATTAATATTCTCTATTGATAGGCAAAAAAAAAAAAAAGGTTTTTCCCATAGAATAACTCATGAAATGACTTTGTCCGTTCCAATCTAAAAAAAAAAGTGCTCCAAATCAAACCCATTTTTACTTAGCTCAAATCTAAAACGACCAAAATTTGCGTATTAACATTCTCTACCGAAATGCAGAAAAAAACTCGGATATTTTAGGTAAATACAAAAGTTGTAAAGTAATCTTACACATAAAACTTTTATAAATCGAAAGTGCCACCGGATTGGCCATGACCACCTTCTTTTGGACAAAAAACTCTTTCTTTCCTGCATACCAAAAATACCCTCATTATCGTGATTATGAAGATATCGATTGGTAAATCGGAAATAATCACCAAATTAACTTTATCGACAATAGTTTGTATACATTGCATTGCAACAACACCAACTGCAGTTCCGAATAAATAAAATACCATTTTCCAATAATAATTTGCATTTACGAACATTTGCACCTCGATATAACTTGTATAAATCGAAAGTGCCACCGGATTGGCCATGACCACCTTCTTTTGGACAAAAAACTCTTTCTTTCCTGCATACCAAAAATACCCTCATTATCGTGATTATGAAGATATCGATTGGTAAATCGGAAATAATCACCAAATTAACTTTATCGACAATAGCTATACAAACTATCTGCTTTTTTTTTTTAAACATTCACCGAAAAAGAAAATATACATATATCGTCGTACATGGCTCTAAAGAACCTTAAGCTTGTTCAGAAAAAGTAGTCTAACTCGGAAAAAATCAACACTTAGCTCAAATCTACACCGACCAAAAGTTGCGGATTAATATTCTCTATTGATAGGCAAAAAAAAAAAAAAGGTTTTTCCCATAGAATAACTCATGAAATGACTTTGTCCGTTCCAATCTAAAAAAAAAAGTGCTCCAAATCAAACCCATTTTTACTTAGCTCAAATCTAAAACGACCAAAATTTGCGTATTAACATTCTCTACCGAAATGCAGAAAAAAACTCGGATATTTTAGGTAAATACAAAAGTTGTAAAGTAATCTTACACATAAAACTTTTATAAATCGAAAGTGCCACCGGATTGGCCATGACCACCTTCTTTTGGACAAAAAACTCTTTCTTTCCTGCATACCAAAAATACCCTCATTATCGTGATTATGAAGATATCGATTGGTAAATCGGAAATAATCACCAAATTAACTTTATCGACAATAGTTTGTATACATTGCATTGCAACAACACCAACTGCAGTTCCGAATAAATAAAATACCATTTTCCAATAATAATTTGCATTTACGAACATTTGCACCTCGATATAACTTGTATAAATCGAAAGTGCCACCGGATTGGCCATGACCACCTTCTTTTGGACAAAAAACTCTTTCTTTCCTGCATACCAAAAATACCCTCATTATCGTGATTATGAAGATATCGATTGGTAAATCGGAAATAATCACCAAATTAACTTTATCGACAATAGCTATACAAACTATCTGCTTTTTTTTTTTAAACATTCACCGAAAAAGAAAATATACATATATCGTCGTACATGGCTCTAAAGAACCTTAAGCTTGTTCAGAAAAAGTAGTCTAACTCGGAAAAAATCAACACTTAGCTCAAATCTACACCGACCAAAAGTTGCGTATTAATATTCTCTATTGATAGGCAAAAAAAAAAAAAAGGTTTTTCCCATAGAATAACTCATGAAATGACTTTATCCGTTCCAATCTAAAAAAAAAAGTGCTCCAAATCAAACCCATTTTTACTTAGCTCAAATCTAAAACGACCAAAATTTGCGTATTAACATTCTCTACCGAAATGCAGAAAAAAACTCGGATATTTTAGGTAAATACAAAAGTTGTAAAGTAATCTTACACATAAAACTTTTATAAATCGAAAGTGCCACCGGATTGGCCATGACCACCTTCTTTTGGACAAAAAACTCTTTCTTTCCTGCATACCAAAAATACCCTCATTATCGTGATTATGAAGATATCGATTGGTAAATCGGAAATAATCACCAAATTAACTTTATCGACAATAGTTTGTATACATTGCATTGCAACAACACCAACTGCAGTTCCGAATAAATAAAATACCATTTTCCAATAATAATTTGCATTTACGAACATTTGCACCTCGATATAACTTGTATAAATCGAAAGTGCCACCGGATTGGCCATGACCACCTTCTTTTGGACAAAAAACTCTTTCTTTCCTGCATACCAAAAATACCCTCATTATCGTGATTATGAAGATATCGATTGGTAAATCGGAAATAATCACCAAATTAACTTTATCGACAATAGCTATACAAACTATCTGCTTTTTTTTTTAAACATTCACCGAAAAAGAAAATATACATATATCGTCGTACATGGCTCTAAAGAACCTTAAGCTTGTTCAGAAAAAGTAGTCTAACTCGGAAAAAATCAACACTTAGCTCAAATCTACACCGACCAAAAGTTGCGTATTAATATTCTCTATTGATAGGCAAAAAAAAAAAAAAGGTTTTTCCCATAGAATAACTCATGAAATGACTTTGTCCGTTCCAATCTAAAAAAAAAAGTGCTCCAAATCAAACCCATTTTTACTTAGCTCAAATCTAAAACGACCAAAATTTGCGTATTAACATTCTCTACCGAAATGCAGAAAAAAACTCGGATATTTTAGGTAAATACAAAAGTTGTAAAGTAATCTTACACATAAAACTTTTATAAATCGAAAGTGCCACCGGATTGGCCATGACCACCTTCTTTTGGACAAAAAACTCTTTCTTTCCTGCATACCAAAAATACCCTCATTATCGTGATTATGAAGATATCGATTGGTAAATCGGAAATAATCACCAAATTAACTTTATCGACAATAGTTTGTATACATTGCATTGCAACAACACCAACTGCAGTTCCGAATAAATAAAATACCATTTTCCAATAATAATTTGCATTTACGAACATTTGCACCTCGATATAACTTGTATAAATCGAAAGTGCCACCGGATTGGCCATGACCACCTTCTTTTGGACAAAAAACTCTTTCTTTCCTGCATACCAAAAATACCCTCATTATCGTGATTATGAAGATATCGATTGGTAAATCGGAAATAATCACCAAATTAACTTTATCGACAATAGCTATACAAACTATCTGCTTTTTTTTTTTAAACATTCACCGAAAAAGAAAATATATATATATCGTCGTACATGGCTCTAAAGAACCTTAAGCTTGTTCAGAAAAAGTAGTCTAACTCGGAAAAAATCAACACTTAGCTCAAATCTACACCGACCAAAAGTTGCGTATTAATATTCTCTATTGATAGGCAAAAAAAAAAAAAGGTTTTTCCCATAGAATAACTCATGAAATGACTTTGTCCGTTCCAATCTAAAAAAAAAAGTGCTCCAAATCAAACCCATTTTTACTTAGCTCAAATCTAAAACGACCAAAATTTGCGTATTAACATTCTCTACCGAAATGCAGAAAAAAACTCGGATATTTTAGGTAAATACAAAAGTTGTAAAGTAATCTTACACATAAAACTTTTATAAATCGAAAGTGCCACCGGATTGGCCATGACCACCTTCTTTTGGACAAAAAACTCTTTCTTTCCTGCATACCAAAAATACCCTCATTATCGTGATTATGAAGATATCGATTGGTAAATCGGAAATAATCACCAAATTAACTTTATCGACAATAGCTATACAAACTATCTGCTTTTTTTTTTAAACATTCACCGAAAAAGAAAATATATATATATCGTCGTACATGGCTCTAAAGAACCTTAAGCTTGTTCAGAAAAAGTAGTCTAACTCGGAAAAAATCAACACTTAGCTCAAATCTACACCGACCAAAAGTTGCGTATTAATATTCTCTATTGATAGGCAAAAAAAAAAAAAAGGTTTTTCCCATAGAATAACTCATGAAATGACTTTGTCCGTTCCAATCTAAAAAAAAAAGTGCTCCAAATCAAACCCATTTTTACTTAGCTCAAATCTAAAACGACCAAAATTTGCGTATTAACATTCTCTACCGAAATGCAGAAAAAAACTCGGATATTTTAGGTAAATACAAAAGTTGTAAAGTAATCTTACACATAAAACTTTTATAAATCGAAAGTGCCACCGGATTGGCCATGACCACCTTCTTTTGGACAAAAAACTCTTTCTTTCCTGCATACCAAAAATACCCTCATTATCGTGATTATGAAGATATCGATTGGTAAATCGGAAATAATCACCAAATTAACTTTATCGACAATAGTTTGTATACATTGCATTGCAACAACACCAACTGCAGTTCCGAATAAATAAAATACCATTTTCCAATAATAATTTGCATTTACGAACATTTGCACCTCGATATAACTTGTATAAATCGAAAGTGCCACCGGATTGGCCATGACCACCTTCTTTTGGACAAAAAACTCTTTCTTTCCTGCATACCAAAAATACCCTCATTATCGTGATTATGAAGATATCGATTGGTAAATCGGAAATAATCACCAAATTAACTTTATCGACAATAGCTATACAAACTATCTGCTTTTTTTTTTTAAACATTCACCGAAAAAGAAAATATACATATATCGTCGTACATGGCTCTAAAGAACCTTAAGCTTGTTCAGAAAAAGTAGTCTAACTCGGAAAAAATCAACACTTAGCTCAAATCTACACCGACCAAAAGTTGCGGATTAATATTCTCTATTGATAGGCAAAAAAAAAAAAAAGGTTTTTCCCATAGAATAACTCATGAAATGACTTTGTCCGTTCCAATCTAAAAAAAAAAGTGCTCCAAATCAAACCCATTTTTACTTAGCTCAAATCTAAAACGACCAAAATTTGCGTATTAACATTCTCTACCGAAATGCAGAAAAAAACTCGGATATTTTAGGTAAATACAAAAGTTGTAAAGTAATCTTACACATAAAACTTTTATAAATCGAAAGTGCCACCGGATTGGCCATGACCACCTTCTTTTGGACAAAAAACTCTTTCTTTCCTGCATACCAAAAATACCCTCATTATCGTGATTATGAAGATATCGATTGGTAAATCGGAAATAATCACCAAATTAACTTTATCGACAATAGTTTGTATACATTGCATTGCAACAACACCAACTGCAGTTCCGAATAAATAAAATACCATTTTCCAATAATAATTTGCATTTACGAACATTTGCACCTCGATATAACTTGTATAAATCGAAAGTGCCACCGGATTGGCCATGACCACCTTCTTTTGGACAAAAAACTCTTTCTTTCCTGCATACCAAAAATACCCTCATTATCGTGATTATGAAGATATCGATTGGTAAATCGGAAATAATCACCAAATTAACTTTATCGACAATAGCTATACAAACTATCTGCTTTTTTTTTTTAAACATTCACCGAAAAAGAAAATATACATATATCGTCGTACATGGCTCTAAAGAACCTTAAGCTTGTTCAGAAAAAGTAGTCTAACTCGGAAAAAATCAACACTTAGCTCAAATCTACACCGACCAAAAGTTGCGTATTAATATTCTCTATTGATAGGCAAAAAAAAAAAAAAGGTTTTTCCCATAGAATAACTCATGAAATGACTTTGTCCGTTCCAATCTAAAAAAAAAAGTGCTCCAAATCAAACCCATTTTTACTTAGCTCAAATCTAAAACGACCAAAATTTGCGTATTAACATTCTCTACCGAAATGCAGAAAAAAACTCGGATATTTTAGGTAAATACAAAAGTTGTAAAGTAATCTTACACATAAAACTTTTATAAATCGAAAGTGCCACCGGATTGGCCATGACCATCTTATTTTGGACAAAAAGCTCTTTCATTCCTGCATACCAAAAATACCCTAGTTATCGGGATTATGACGATATCGATCGGTAAATCGGAAATAATCACCAAAATAACTTTATCGACAATAGTTTGTATACATTACATTGCAACAACACCAACTGCAGTTCCGAATAAATAAAATACCATTTTCCAATAATAATTTGAATTTACGAACATTTGCACCTCGATATAACTTTTATAAATCGAAAGTGCCACCGGATTGGCCATGACCACCTTCTTTTGGACAAAAAACTCTTTCATTCCTACATACCAAAAATACCCTCGTTATCGGGATTTGAGAGTTGCGAACTGGGAAATCGAGAATTTACGATGTATTAATTATTACGATATATATTCAGCGAGCTTATCACTCAATGAATACAAATAGAATGACCTTGTATGATTCGACATTGCGGAAGTATTTGTTTTTAATTCTTTATTAAATTCCTTAAAAACGAAAGTGCCATCGACTTGCGCATTACCAATCTTTTCAGTTCGAAATGCACTTTTTTATGAACATACCCAAAATATCGTGGTTATCGTGATTTCGAAGTTACAGCTCAAGTAAAGTTTAATTATAAACAAATAATTTTGGAAAAAATATATTCTTAAATCGCATGCAAAATCAAATTCAATCATATTAGTAGATAATTTTTTCAAACGACACATATCCAAATAATCGGATCTAGTACCCTTTAAAAAACGATTTTGGTCCGCCCACCAGTCTGTATCGAAAGGTCTTTTTTTTCTAAAAATATTCACCGAAAAAAAAGTATACATATACCGTCGCATATGGCTCTAAAACCTAAAGAACCTAAAGAACCTAAAGAACCTAAAGAACCTAAAGAACCTAAAGAACCTAAAGAACCTAAAGAACCTAAAGAACCTAAAGAACCTAAAGACACGCACAAACACGCATAAACACGCATAAACACGCACACACACGCACACACACACCCCACACCCCACCCACACACACACACCACACACACACACACACACACACACCCCACACCCCACCCACACACACCCCACGCACGCACACCCCACACACACGCACACATACACCCCCCTCCCACCCACATACACACACATACACACACACACACACCCCACACACACACACACACACCTACACACACACCACACCCCACCCACACACACCCCACACACACACACACACACACACACACACTCACACACACACACACACACACACACACACACACACACCCCACACCCCACCCACACACACCCCACCCACACACACCCCACACACACACACACACACGCACACACCACACCACACCCCACCCACACACACACCCCACACCCCACCCACACACACCCCACCCACACACACCCCACACACACACACACACACCACACACACACACACACACTCTCACACACACACACACACACACACACACACACACACACACACACACACACACACCACACACACACCCCCCACACACACACACACACACACACACACACACACACCCCACACACACACACACACACACACACACACACACACACACACACACACACACACACACACACACACACACACACACACGCACACACACACACACACACACACACACACACACACACACACACACACACACACACACACACACACACACACACACACACACACACACACACACACACACACACACACACACACACACACACACACACACACACACACACACACACACACACACACACACACACACACACACACACACACACACACACACACACACACACACACACACACACACACACACACACACACACACACACACACACACACACACACACACACACACACACACACACACATACACACACACACGGACACACACACACACGCACAAACACGCACAAACACGCACAAACACGCAAAAACACGCACAAACACGCATAAACACGCACAAACACACGTAAACACGCAAAAACACGCACAAACACGCAAAAACACGCACAAACACCCACAAACACGCACAAACACGCACAAACACGCATAAACACGCACAAACACGCAAAAACACGCACAAACACGCACAAACACGCAAAAACACGCAACCCCGCGTGTTTTTGCGGGGTTTAACGTACCAAATAAAAAATATGAAAAGAAAGACCATCAATTACTACAAATTATCTAAGAACCAAAAACCCCAGCGGTCGCCCGAAACAACCCCCAAAAAAAATAAAAACCACCGTCAACCCCCTAAATTTTGGATTTAAACAATTAAAAACAATAGAAATTACAATAAACAATAATATGAACTGAGCCAATATAATAATTGTATATTTCTCTACAATTCTGCCGAGCAAATTTTTACCAAAATGTTCACCCATTATATCCCCCCACGCTCAACTTTAACATCCCGTAGAACCACCCCTATCAAGATTTGACCAGGGTAACCCAATTAAAAAATATTCAGCTCGACCAGGGGAACAACAATCGACAATTTTAAAAAATACGATTTTTTACAATATGCCCCTATCCCCCCATTACCCGGTTTCATCTTCATGAAGCTGCTTTATGCATTTTGGTCCGCCATATTGTATCCGCCACTAAGAATTTCTATATTTTGAGCTCGAATTCGTAATCAGCGACCCATAAAACCTCTGCATACCCAGTTTCATCTTCATAAAGCTACTTTTTCCATTTTGTTCTGCCATATTGGATCCGTCATTTTTAATTTCTGAATTTCGAGCTCAGATTCGTAATCAGCGACCCAAACAACCTCTGTTTACTCAATTTCATCTTCATCAAGCTATTTTTTTCCATTTAGATCCGCCATATTCGATCCGCCATTTTAAATTTCAGGATTTTGAGCTCGGATTCGTAATCAGCGACTCAAAAAACCCCTGTATACTGAGTTTCATCTTCATCAAGCTACACACACACACAGAAAATCGTATTTCCTTCCCTTTTGCACACATGGTGTCCGGACACTCGAACATGTCCAGTTATTGGGACATTTACCTTACTTACAAAATTCGCCGCTAGATGGCAAATCTCGCGAAATATTCTCGCAAGCTAAAAGTCTCCAGGCTGGACATATAAGTCAGGTCTCAAGCATCGTTCAGTATAGCTCGAACGTTACCAAGGTACCGCTGTCCCCCGACCGCTTACTTATCGTTACGTTTCGAATTGATTATTAATATTTTTGTCGATACTTTAAGAATTTATTTTTGTACCGCAGTCACCCGGCCGCTTACAAATAATAATATTGTTAAAGGTTCTTTATTATTGTACTGATTTTTTCTTCCAACTTTTTTTTCTCTTGTCAACAATTATTATATATTTGAGGCATTCCACGGTTATCGATAGGATCGTGACCCTCATTTTTTTCTTTTGAATTGTAGAGCAATATAAATTTGTCGAAAATTGCTACAGTTGAAGAGAGTCTACTGCTACACTTGTGTGCCAAATTTGAGCGCGATATACAAAACGGTTCTTGAGTTATCGGCGTTTGAATTTTCGGAGTTGTATACATACACACACACACACACACACACATACATTCATACATTCATACGGACATTTTTTCTAGATTACTTTTACGGACGTTTTGGACTATTCTAAGTGTCCTGACATATAAATCTCGAAAAAAAAAATTTTCATGAAAACATAGCTTCCTCTATGAGGAAGCAAAAAAAAACTATAAATATTTTTAGATTTTTAATAAAGTTTGTGTTTTTTTCAATTACAAAAATTTGATTTTCACAAAAAGTACGTCGACGATTTTTTTTTCTTTTTTTACAGTAAATTTTGTGGTCAAAAACAAAATTTTTGAGCCTAGGCTCAGAGTGGGGCGAGTCCTAGATTAGTGGCTAAAAATAAAATTAAATTTAAAAAAAAATTTGAATATCCCAAACTTGAATCTCTCTAAAAGTGATGTCGAAAGTCGATGATTATTGTCAAAATTTTTAGAGTAAATTCTCTGTCCAAAAAATAAATTTTTGAGACTAAAATGAAAATGGAGGGCATTGAAAGAATAGCAACTAAAAATAATTTGCCTCCTGGCTTACAGTTTTTTTTCTTCCTGTAAAATAAAACCCCGTCCTAAACTGAAATAAAATTTCGCTAACGGCCCGGGCCTCTCGAGTTGGCGATCCGCGCCTGAGCTCGCGAAAGCTCCCGTAGTTCCCGCTCGGCCGACTGATGGCCACGACGATGCGGGTTCTCCCGCAAGAGAAAGGAGTCCCGGCCGTGCATATAAGCAGCGAAGATTCAGAGCTTTTGGATCCGAAACTTCCTGCCCGTTTCTCCCAGTAGAGACGACCGCAGGAGGCAAGGATCCGGCAATAGTGCTGCCTACGTACGATTCCGAATTTTTGTCCTATTTACTGCTCATAAGTAAATATATTAACCCGAGGTTGCTGTTTAAGTAATTTCTTTTCTTACAGAATTCACCTGAATGTCCATAAGTCGGGACTTCCTTTAAATTGTGTTTTTTCCAAAGAGTATAAAAATAGATATAAAAAAATAACTTAAATAAAATATTCTTTTAACGTAAATTGCCCTCTCTATCAAATTTACTGCCCATAAGTGAATTTTTCTTCTAGTAAGTGACTGCTGACTTCAAGTAGTCATCCTTTCCTTTTCCTCAGGAACTCGCCATCTCTAAAACTCAGCTTATGTTTCCCTTTTTATTAATTAACTTTTATTAATATGTTTTAATTGTTCGTTTCTCCATTACGGAAACACTTGTAAAAATAAACGAAAGCGAGGGAGAATATTCTCCTCGTTAAAACCTACAACGCCTTGTGATCATTGACCACATATTCTCCCGTTAAAATTTTTTATTTTTAGTTCCTATTCTAGACTGTCCTCCATTTTCGTTGTAGTCTCAAAAAATTCCTTATTGGACACAGATGTTACTATACAAATTTTGAAAAAAATCACCGACGTACTTTTAGGTAGATTCAAGTTTGGGGTGTTATTTTACATTTATTTAAATTTTATTTTATTTTTAGATACTAATATAGGCCTCGCCCAAATCTGAGCCTAGGCTAGAAAATTTTGTTTTTTGACACACAATATACTGTAAAAAACAGAAAAAAATATCATGGACGTACTTTTCGAGAAAATCAAATTTTAGGTAATTAAAAAAACACAATTTTTTTTTAAAATCTAAAAAAAATTCTAGTGTTTTTTTATATTGCTCTACATCTCGAAAGAAAGAAATATATATATATGACGGTCACGACCCTGTCGATAACCGGAAGAATGCTCCATTTACATATATATTCATTTATTATTTTTACATTTCAGATGAGTTTTGAAGACGACGGCCTTAACAACCAGGTGCAGGAATTGCAGCGTGCACTAGAAGATGTAACGCTTTCGGCCTATTTTCGGCGCGAGAATTCGAACATCCGAATTCTGACCAGCACGAGAGTGGTTACCACCGATGTCCAATCCACGTCGAAGAGCGAAGCTCACCTCGTCCGGGATGACCTGTATTCGAAATTAGTTGGGGACAAAACACAATTGTAATCCGGAATTAAACACGAACTCGAACACTTTATTTATTCCAAGGAACTTATAAACTTTAATTTATCTTAGTGAAAAAATAATAACTACTGTTTTCTCGCAGACAGTTCCGTCGCGCTCGACTAGTCTCAAGAATCTGCCGTCTCTCCGCGTTGACTCTAGGCTCGCGGGCCTCGCGGTCTGCTGGTGGGCCAGGAGTTACGCCCCAAGGACCCACCCTTAGCCAATCAACCCTCAGTTCGACACGAACGCTTGCTCCCACGCGCGAGCGTACGAGACGCTTGCGTCAAGCGTCCGCGTCAACCCCGAGCTAGAAAGTGGCTATTGTTCCTTGGTTGCAATTTGGACACCACATGGCCCACCGTCGAAGTACGGTTGGCCCTTTGGAGTGTCTGGCGACGGAGCTCGCCTTGTACATTCAAACTAAGGATGTCTCGGCTTTCTACAATTTACATTTTACTATCTGTGCGTCTAGCAAAGACGCTCTTTTAAAGGATTCACATTCTGGGCCCATATGAAGGACACTTGAATCGTCACGACTCGACTTAGGAAAGCAGACCCTAGTGCGTTTCTTTATAGCGGTACAAGGAGTGTAGGCAGATTCTTTTGTGTCTAGCACGTTTCTTCGCAGCGCGGCATTTCCGCTTGGCGTACGTGGGAAAAGCTGGAATATTCGTATATCTAATAATATGTATATACTACAAATAATGTTCATAATGCCGCATTTACAATTAATCATCCTTTATACTTTATCAGTAGTCAGCTCGCCCAAGCCACTATATTGGTCTCTCGTTCTCTCTGCTTTTTCGATTTGAATTTACGCGCCCGGTCTCGCGGAGGTGCTGCGCGTGCGGCGCGCTCGCGGTTCGCGTATCAGAATCCGTTACAAAGATGCGCTGATGGCGCCGCCTGGCGGGCAACCGCCAATTCAGCCGCCCCAGATACCACCGGTCAACCCAGGAGGTCGCGTTGCGCCAGCCGCGGGTCGTCAGCCTCCTCGTGCGCCCGCTGTTGATGAAATAGCAAATCAGCAGCAGCAACAACAACAACGTAAGTAAAATTTTGTTTTTCGAGATTTTCATGTCAGAACACAGAATAGTCCAAAACGTCGAGAAAAGTGGTTTGGAAAAAATGTCTGTGTGTGTGTATGTGCAGATTTCCTTATAAGCACGATACTGTGATAATTTTAGATGTATCTTCAAATTTGGCACGCAAGTGGGGTGTCATACACTACGATTTGGAATTGTAGTTGACGCGAGTCGGTTGAAAAATTCAAATTTAGCAACATTTTGAATTGAAAATATCGTTTTCGCGCTAAAACTTTCGTAGTTTAAGAGATATCGAGCTGAAATTTTATACGTAAACGGACTACCATCAAATCATGATCTATACAAAATTCGGCGAGAATCGATAGAGTAGTTCTAATTTTATTGCAATTCAAATTTTTTAAATAATATGTTCTGCAAAGACAAACTCGTGTAAATTATGAGATATCCGGCTGCAGTTTTCAACATGATTTCACAATTATTGTTTACAAATGATGAATTTAGTTAAAGGAACTATCGATATCTCAGTAAATTTCGATTTTGGTGAATAAAAAGAAAAAAATGCCGTGACGGAATTTTTTTTATATAAACTTGAAAATTTTCACACATTTTTCTCAAATTTTTTCACATGTGGACAATAATTGAAATAGATTTGAGTACACATTTGACGCAGATCTGTCCAGCCGTAAACAGTTTAGGGCATTTTTAATTTTTTCGAAATATCTCGTTGTCGTGCAGGCTTGTGCAAATTACGAGATATCAGGTTCTAATTTGATCCATATGTGGACTATCATGGTATAAATTTTGAGTGCAAATGAAGGAAAAATCGATTACACGTTTGAAATTCTACGAAACTTTTAATTTTAGAAAAATTTGTAGAGCATAAGCAAGTCTGCAAAGTAGATCCTTGCACATTGCTTCCCCATTATTTTTCGCATTTTACAGGCGTCCTCAATGAGGAACCTAAATTAATGAACATACTTACATTTTATATATTTATTTATTTTGCATCCTTAATTTTTTCTTTTTATTTTTGCAGATCCTTATCGAGGCACTCGATACGGTTGGCGTGTGCGCCAGAGCAATCAATTGGCCTTCATGGCGCGCATGATTCACCGGCTGGCGCGTCAGGAACCTTATTGGCAAGGCGGCAACCGGCAAGGCGGGCAGCAGCGAGGCGGCCAACCGCGAGGTGGGCTGCAGCGTGGCGGCCAACCGGGAGGCCAACACATAAGTACTTACGTTTTATATGGGGTTTTCTAACTTTTAACTTTCAGTCTTTGCACAAATACTTAATACTCTCCTGAAATAGTATTGAATGTCGTTCATGCATTTGGATGTTGCCCTTGATAGAAAAATATCCGGCGATCTGAAAATTTAAAGTCTTATTTCTTCCAGTAGGATATTAACTTCCTTCGCAAGGAAAAAACTTAAATAATTCTCAGATCACGGTATAGACGTCTCCGTTCCACTTTATTAAGGAGTTTCACTTGAGTAACCATTATTTTTAATTCACATAAACAACAGTAAACCTGAACTCCGGAAACTATGGTCCCGTCGACCTGGACGCCGAGAACTATGGTTCCGTCGACATGGACTCCGAAAACTATGCTCCCGTCGACCTGAAATTAGTTCAGATCGACTAGCTAAACGATCAATCATTTATTTCGCATTTAAATAAATTGAATTTTGAAGGTGACACGGAGATGACATATTTCCTGTACGCATAACTTTTTTTCGATTTCCACGAGATTAACCCTATCAAAAATCATTCGGATCTTCAATTTTGTAAGTGGCACATGTTCTTGAAAGCTTAATTGAAGTGTGCTTTACGGAAATTTGCATAATAAACACTTTGCCAATCAGATAATTCACTGGCCATGCAATAGAGTGGAGGTGACACACATAGCTATTCTACGAATCAAAGAGAATTACGATATGGTTACCTCGTCGCACGGATATCCCCAAGGGTAGAATAGATTTTATGTGCTTCCCTACGATATAAAAATCGATGAACAATTATCTTGCTATCGTCGACTTCTCCATCTACATGTAATATTGGAAGGGGTATGTGATATTCCTGTGCTGAATGGGACAATATACGTCTTTAATTGTATGGTGGTGTTAAAAGGGATGCTGCAGAGTGGTATAAAATAGTGCCTGAGATCATTGCGATCACCTATAAGTTGAATAGACATACCCCACCGACTGGTGAACCGATAAACGTTAAGTAATAATCGAGTTCACAAAAGTCAAAGGTTCTGTAGAAAGGCCCATATATTTATTTAGTTTTGCATCCTTAAGCGGGTCGGTAATCGATTATTTTTTTTTTCTGTGAAAACATTCATTTCCATGTAATCTATCTATTAGTAAAGTTATAAGCCGGAATTCGCAAAAATGGCTAAGTTTCTACGGTACCATTCATATTTAATTTTCTCAAAAGTCGTAAAAATTACCAGAATATTATATTTGAATTTTTAATTATTTTATTTATTTATTTTTGTTATATGCAGACATTATGGCCGATTTTTTGTTTACACGAAATAATTAAGGGTGTTGAAAAAAAAAAAATCAAATATATATTTTTTTTTTCTCTTCGGCAGTTTCGATTAGTTAAGTATACCCTCTGAACCTGCAAAATCTTAGACCTGAAGCCGAAAAAATGGGCGATTTCTGCAATATACCTGTTTTTGCTTCCTCATAGAAGAAGCTTTGTTTTCATGAAATTTTTTTTTTTCGAGATTTTCATGTCAGTATGCTTAGAATCACCTAAAACGTCGAGAAAAGTGGTTTAGAAAAAATGTCCGTATGTATGTATGTGTGTGTGTGTGTGTGTGTGTGTGTGCTGGGCTTCGAAAATTCAATCTCCTCTCACTCGGTAACCGTTCGAGCGATCCGGCTCAAATTTGGCACGCAAGTAGAGTAGCTGCCCCTCTTTCAATGTTGTGATTTTTGCCAAAATATGTGAAGTCATTAAGATTTTATGTTGATTTTAATTTGTTGAAAAAAGGGCGTGGTCGCTCTAACTTTCGTAAAAGTTCGCCGATTTGGCTAAATAGTTCTTCATAACTGAAGATACGTTCAATGTTGTATGGTATTGAATTTCGACGAAATCGGTAAAGCGGTTCGGATTTTATAGAATTTTGAATTTTTCGAAAAAAATAGATTTTGATCTAAATTACGTCGAATTCCAACAAATGAACAGAAATTTTGTACAGACGAAAAATAACATTCAGAAATGCCATGTACCAAATTTGGTGATGATCGGTAAAGTGGTTCGGATTTTACACCATTTTTCATTTTTAAAAAATGTAGATTTTCGCTATAACTTCCGGAAAAGTTGAGAAAGTACGACAAAAATTTGTATCTAATCAAAATTAGATGTAACGGTGTTTGCAGAGGTGATTTATAGCTGTATAAAACACCTCTGCAAAAGAGACACAAGGTATAAAAAAAAAGATGCAAAGTAGAACCTTGCACATTGCTTCCTCATTATTTTTCGCTTTTTACAAAGCTTCCTCTATGAGGAAGCCAAAATTGAATAACATACTGCTTCCTCACAGAGGGAGCTTTGTAAAAAGCGAAAAATAATGAGGAAGCAATGTGCAAGGTTCTACTTTGCATCTTTTTTTTAATGATTTTTTTCTATATAATAAAAAGTTTATTACGTATTTGTAAATGAATTTTCATTTGTTTACCATTTTTTAAACCAGTTACCGAAACGCGATACAAATGACGCGATGAGAGTGTGATGTTTTTAACGCAACACGTAACACTTACATTATATTCGAATTCGCGCTAATAATGGGACATGCGCTGTGATGTCTTAGCACGTATCGCATGCGCAGCGTGTTACTGCCCCGAGAAGTTACTTCTACTACCCGCGAGACGCATAACCTCGAATTGACGTTTTTATGTTTCGTTCATATTATGTTATTAGTTTGATTCCGTTGGCCATTTACGGTTTTTTTTCAATCAATAGTGTTTAAAACAGAATCAACAATCATCAGAAGTGATCAGATATGTAAATTTGTTATGAAGGGATGATTTAATGTTTGTGCAGCACATTTGTGAATGTGTCAACACCGGATAAATTTTCAGTGATGTTATCAATAAAAGTGATCATCCCCATATTATTTACAGGTTTTTTTTCAAATTATGCATTCATTTACTTATTTATTTGTAAAAAAAAAACATTTATTAATAACATTATTAGTAATATTCTGTAATCTGACTTGCAAATAATATTTTCATTTTGTTCATTAAAAGTACTAAGGTGCCCCAAAGGTGAAAACAGCATAAACATTTTTATTTGAGTGGTAAGCTTTAGATGCCATTTGCCGAAACTTGGTTTTAAACCTATTCTGCGCGTGATTCAGACCAAACTGCTAGGCAGATTGGGCTGGTGACGTCTCATTTTCTTCTTCATGAAAAGATACACCGGCTAAATGGAGCAAAAGTTAATAAACGGTAATATTTTTCAAGTGACATAATTATTACTAAATAAATTTTATGCTATTTTCTAAATCAGTTATTAACTTTGCTTTCAGAATGAAAAAAAAATATTTTGCTCCATTTAGCCGGTGTATCTTTTTATGAAGAAGAAAATGAGACATCAACTAGCCCAATCTGCCTAGCAGTTTGGTCTGAATCACGCGCAGAGTGGAAAACCTAAGACCTTTGCTTAAGATAATATGAAAAGGCATACGCAAGTCAGATAGCAGTAAAAAATCCTTTCATCGAGTACCAACAATATAGTTCATTGATCATTTTTATATGCAAGAGAATTTGGATGATATTGAATTTACAAATTTAATTATTTTGACCTAACTCCCTCCCCTTAATTTTGTATTTTTATTTTTGCAGATCCTTATCGTGGCACTCGATCCGGTTGGCGTGTACGCCGAGACAATCAAGAGGCCTTAATGGCGCACATGATTCACCAGTTCGCGCATCAGCAACATTATTGGCAAGGCGGTAACCGGCGAGGTGGCCAACCGCGAGGCGGGCAGCAACGTGGCGGCGGCGAAAGAAACTAAATTTAATTTCTAAATAACTAATTTAATTTCAAAAATAAAAATATTTAAAAACAAAACTTTTTCATTACGTTTTTTATTTTTAGTATTAATAGATATACTTTCTATTCGAAAAGAGCTCAGTATTACTAATATTAATGTTGCATATTTTAAACACAATCCATATTTCACGAAATAGAAATAACGATAGAAACGATAATATAAAATTGACAAGTTTAATCGTTACGAATGAATCTCGATTTTTGTTAAGATAAGTCGATCGATAGCTCCATATTCGCTAAACCGAGATTCCTGTCTACAAAAACCAGAACTTCTTCGACTTTCCTCCAGCGTTGGCTTAGATCACGGAGTTCAATTCTGATGATGCGACTGTTTGTGAGATGATCAGTCATGACAACAAGTTCTTAATTCCAGACGTAGAAAGATAAAAAGCAATCACGCTCATTAGGGAGGTTTTTATTTTTTGTTTATAACCCCCCGCAGTCTTTATTCCAATTGAATGAAAGAAAAAACTTGAATTTTTTTCAGAATCAGGTGAAATTATGTTTTTAATTTATAATTGAAATCTCCCTAGTAAATTCTGTTTTGTTTCTATTTGAATTTGACTATATGAACGTTATACAAACCCTGCTTTCCGAGTTTCATCTTCATCAAGCAGCTTTGTCCATTTTGGTCCGCCATATTGAATCCGCCATTTAGAATTTCTATATTTTGAGCTCGAATTCGTAGTCAGCAACCCAAAAAACGCCGGCATACCGAGTTTCATCTTCATCAAGCTGCTTTGTGCATTTTGGTTCGCCATATTAGATCCACCATTTTGATATGTGGATTTGGACCTCGGATTCATAATCAGCGACCTAAAAAACCCCTGCATACCGTGTTTCATCGCCATCAATTCTACACACACAGAGAAAATCGTATTTTCTTCTCTCTTGCACGAACGGTGTGTCGAGCCAAACGAACGGACATTTATCTTAGTTCGAAAATTCGCCGCTAGATGACAAATCTCGCAAGATTTTCTCGCAAGCGAAAAGTCTCCAGGCTGGGCATATAAGTCAGGTCTCACGCGTCGTTCAGTCTAGCTTCGAACGTTGTTACAGTACCGCAGTCCCCCGACCGCTTACTGATTGTTACGGTTCGAATTTATTATTAAAATTGTTGTCAATTCTTTAAGAATTAATTTTTGTACCGCAGTCAACTGACCGCTTAGAAATAATAATATTGTTAAAGGTTCCTTGTTATTATATTGATTTTTGCTTCCTCATAGAGGAAGCTATGTTTTCATGAAAAAAAAAAATTTCGAGATTTTTATGTCAGGACACTTAGAATAGTTCAAAATGTCCAAAAAAGTGATTTAGAAAAAATGTCCGTATGTGTGTGCGTGTGTGCGTGCGTGCGTGCGTGCGTGTGTGCGTGTGTGCGTGTGTGCGTGCGTGCGTGTGTGCGTGTGTGCGTGTGGGCGTGCGTGCGTGCGTGCGTGTGTGCGTGCGTGCGTGCGTGCGTGCGTGCGTGCGTGCGTGCGTGCGTGCGTGCGTGCGTGCGTGCGTGCGTGCGTGCGTGCGTGCGTGCGTGCGTGCGTATGTGTGTGTGTGTGTGTGTGTGTGTGTGTGTGTACAACTTGGAAAATTCGAACGCCGATAATTCAAGAACCGTTTTGTATATCGCGATCAAATTTGGCACACAAGTGCAGCAGCAGACCCTCTTCAACTGTAGCAATTTTCGACAAAATCCGTGCAAAAATTTCGATTTTATGCCGTTTTGAATTTGTTTAAAAAAGGAGGTGGTCGCTCTAACTTTCGTAAAATTTAGTCTATTTTGCTAAACAGTTAGTTATAAGAGCAGGTGCACTCAATGTTGTTCGGTATTGAATTTGGAACGAATCGGCAAAATGGTTCAGATTTTATGGAATTTTGAATTTTTCAAAAAATTGATATTATCGCTCTATTGTATCTTTTGCAAAACTTGAGATTGCGAGCTCAAATTTTGTGTATAAATGAAACAATATTCAGCCATTATATATGTATAATTTAGTGACGAACGGTATGAAATTTTTGATTTTATGGAATGTTGAATTATTTAAAAAAATATTCGTCATCACATTTACTTTCGGAAACGCTCTAATAATAACGAAATAACGGAATAACGAAATAGAAAAAGGGGATTCACAACATGTTTATTTATATAATTAAAACAAGGATGCAAAGTAGAACCTTGCACATTGTTTCCTCATTTTTTTTTTTGCTTTTTACAAAGCTTCCCCTATGAGCCAAAATTGAATACCATACTTCCTCATAGAGGTAGCTTTGTAAAAAGCGAAAAATAATGAGGAAGCAATGTGCAAGGTTCTACTTTGCATCCTTTTTTTAACTTTTTTTCCTTAACCTTAACAACCGCTATAAGTGCCATCATTACTTTGGATCAATGCAGAAAAAAACTTAGATATTTTAGGTAAATACAAAAGTTCTAACGTAATCTTACACATAAAACTTGTATAAATCGAAATAGCCACCGGATTGGCCATGACCATCTTAATTTGGACTAAAAGCTCTTTCATTCCTGCATACCAAAAATACCCTCATTATCGGGATTATGAAAATATCGAGCGGTAGAGGAGAAATAATCACCAAATTAACTTTATCGATAATAGTTCGTATATGTTACATTGCAACAACACCAACTACAGTTTCGAATAAATAAAATACCATTTCCCAATAACAATTTAAATTGACGAACATTTGCACCTTGATATAACTTGTACAAATCGAAATATCCACCGGATTGGCCATGACCGCCTTCTTTTGGAAAAAAAACTCTTTCTTTCCTGCATACAAAAAATACCCCCATTATTGGGATTTGGGAGTTACGAACTAGAAAATCGAGAATTTACGATGAATAAATTATTACGGTATATATACAGCGAGCTTATCACTCAACCAATACAAATATAATGACCACGTATGATTCGATATTGCGGAAGTATTTATTTTTTATTTTTTATTAAATTCATTAAAAACGAAATATCCATCGACTTACGCATTACCAATCTTTTCAGTTCGAAATGCACTTTTTTTATGAACATACCCAAAATATCGTGGTTATCGGGATTTCCGAGTTAGAGCTTAAGTACAGTTGAATTAATAACAAATAATTTGTAACAAAAAATGTATTATTAAATCGCATGTATAATCAATTTCGATCATATTAGTATACAATAATTTCAAACAACACATATTCTAATAATCGGATCTAGTACCCTTTAAAAAGCCTGTTTGGTCCGCTCACCAGTCTATATCGAAAGGTCTTTTTTTTAATTAAAAACATTTCCGAAAAAAAAATCGTCGTACCAGTATGGAAAACCTCTGGCCCACGAGCATAACGCGGGCGCCGCTAGTATAGGGGAGACTCATCAGACAGATTCTTACGAGCAGTCGTGCGCGTTGGTACTATCGTAAGAGCCATTATTTCGCTACAATAGAGTTTGAAATGGACGACCCTTTTTAACCCCCAACAACCATGGGATTTAAATATAAGGTAGGATAAGATAGCAGGTAAACAGAGGACAGCTCCAACGGTAACTGGCGAGCGAGGCCAGCCGCGACCGTTGGTAAGGAAGCAGGCGTACGTGACATTTATCACGTACGCCAGAACCGTTAACCGTTCCGCATAGGAGCAAGTGGGGAACAAGTCGGAATGAGAGGGAAGGGGAGAGCCGATCGCGCGGTCGGACGGGTAGATCCCGCACGACGATCGGTCTCTTTCCCTGAGGACTAGCGAAGCGGAAGGTGCCACCGAGGAGTACTTACCTACGGAGACCAAGCAGATGTTCGAAGTATAGCCAAGCGGGAATATAGCATAGGACTCAGGATTTAGTGGTATTTATTCGATAAGCGAGAATTATAAGATCGATCGGATGTGATAAGCGCGTTTATTCCATGAGTGAGGGAATGCGGGTACAAGGGTGCGATCTACGAGTGCAATCTGCTGTAGTGTGTGCATTATTAATTAAGGAGGATCAGAGTGCGTATAGAAATTCCTGCGCGTCACCTGAGTTGTAGGTGGAGCTGTATAATTTAAAAATTGCAAATTTAATCGAAAATAGTCTATTCTTACCTACTGGCTAGCGAAGCGAACTGACTTACCTTGCGGGCGAACCGAGTGATACCAACGAGACGACGAAAGTAGACTACGTGGATTAGGAAATCGGGTGGAAGATAAATAATCGATATAGGCAACTGCAGTGATTAACCGGCAACCAATAAAATCAGCGAAAGCGTGCGTTATCCACCGGGCAGGAGTCCGGCAGGAGCAAGGAATAAAAGTCCCATACGAGGAGGCAAATTATTTATTAATTTGGCAAGCCTCCAGATTTTTCATCAGCCAGTAGCAGGCAGGGAAGATATTGATTAGTTCTAATCCCGGATAATCCTGTACAAAGCGTCGAATCGAAGTGCGAAGTGTTCGATTTTGAATCAAGATTGTATAGGCGAGCGAGCTAGGAGACCACGGGAATCGCTATTGTGACGGTAGATGGCACCGTAGAAGCCAGCTATTGTAATCGATCTTTGATCGAGTTTGAAATTCGAGGATTTTGTTTGAATAAACCCTACTTTTACCCATCAGACCGTCTATTTTTCTCTGTTTTTTCCCTGCTTGAGTCTCGAATCCACTAAAATTTAATGTGATTGGCCAAATACCGTTACAAGTTGTCTGAACGGTTTTGTAAAGTATTTGAGTATTTTAATAAATTGTGCTAGATTATTTGGAACTTGTGTGTTTTTAAATATTATCTTGAATATTTTTACACCCCGAGGAGGCGAGTTTCATCTCTTCGACGTGGAACGGACATCTGTGGTTTCCACACTAACGTGCTGGGAAATTAGACTGAAATATAATAACATTCGTAATGTATGTTAAACGGAAGTGCCACGCTGTGACAAAACGTGCTGTTGTAAAAGAATCTTTCTACATTCCTTGAAATGCAGTTAAAATAGTAAAAGTCGAGACATGTCAAGTCAAGTGGTGAGCACATGCGAAAAAGTCAAATCCTTGAGAAGAGCATTGCCACACGCATAGTCAGTAAATAAAGTAAATTATAGAAAGTCGACTATTGCAACCAGACGCACTTGAATGTTCTAACCGCCCTTCAACGGAGGGCCATGTGGTTTTGAACTAGCAGTCACATAGAGAAAGCGACTTTCAGGAAGACGTGGACGCTCGAAGCGAGTGTCGTGGACGTTCGAAGCGAGTGTCTTGGACACTCGCGCGTGCGGGTGAGCGTCCACGCCGAACTGAGGGTTGATTGGCTAAGGACGTAAACCCTGACCCACAAGCATAACGCGGGCCCCACGAGTTTAGAGAAGACACAAACAGATTCTTACGAACAGTCGCGAGCTCCGGAGCTGTTCAAAAGACATTTTCGAGTTTTGTTAAGTCGTTTAATAGTTTTTATATAGTCTTATATTATAGAATAAATCGTGCAAGATTTACTTAGACGTTCTGTGTTTGAGTTATTTTAAGCCTTTTAGATCGGGACGAGAAGAGCTACAGCTCTTTAACGTGGAACGGACATCGGTGGTAACCACACTTATATGCTGGTCTGAAATTCTAAGTTTGAATTATCGCTCCGAAAACCGTCGAGCCGGTGCGCGGCTAAACGGTCACCCATCCAAATTATGACCACAAACAATGCTGCTTAACTCGGGGGACCGCTAGAGCCGCAAACCAACCGCACAACCACCAGAGTCGGTTTGTAATTCACATTCAAATATCGGTCAAAAAAGTCGTCTGTATGTAATTCACGTTCAAATATCGGTCAAAAAAGACGTTTGTATGTAATTCACGTTCAAATATCGGTAAAAAAAAGACTTCTTTATGTAATTAACTTAAAAAATTCAGTAAAAAAAAACTTTTCGAGGTAATTTATATTAAAACGTCGGAAAAAATACTTTTCTCACCTCCGGGCCGAAAGCGACAACTTTCGGTCCGCCGCGCGGAACGAAGTTCCCGGTTTTCGGCTCCGTCGATGAGAAAAATCGTATACACTCCTCGGGCAGTAAATAAGAAAGCCTCAGATCACATGTAATTGTCGACCTCGGCTTCGCCTCGGCCGACAATTACATGTGATCTGAGACATTTCTTACTTTACTGCCCTAGGTGTGTAATATACTATTTCTTGATAATTTAGATTCAAATGTCGGTAAAAAATACTTTTGGAGGTAATTTACTTTCAATTGTTGGTAAAGGAAATACTTCTCAAGGTAATTTACGTTGAAATGTCGGTAAAAAAGGTTTCTATAGGTAATTTACGTTCGGCCGTCGATAAAACTACTTTACCAAGTAATTTACATTAAAACTTCGTTAAAAAAACTTCTCTAGGCAATTTCCGTTCGACCGTCGGTATAAAAAGACTTCTCTTGGTAATTGGGTTAGTACCAAAATCCCTAAACGCCAAAATCTCCGAAACTGTAATACCGACCGAAATTGTAGTTGCTTGAAGCGCCACAAGCGGGAGTTGGCGGCAGAATTCTATTTTCGAAAATGCAATACCGACTTACATTTTCGAGAATCAGTAGTGCTTAACACTTGTTCTTGTCGTTGAAATAAGCTGTGAAATAGACAATAAAAAGTCGACGCTTGCAATTAAAGATATAAGAGTAGTCTGTATTTTTAAAGCTTGTATTTTTATTCTTAATTAGGGACTAATTGCAATTATTAACCCTTTGCGTGACAGCGGGTGGCTGAACGACCCACCTGTTTTCTCTCAGATTTAAATGTTTTAAACAAATGTTTTACTATAATTAACGCATTTTTTTCATTTTAGAAACGCAAATGTATAGCTCGAAGGATTAAGTTGGGATCTAATATTTATTTCAGTTTGTTTTAAATAGTTAAATAGTCAGTTAACGAAGCTGTGAATGAATAAAGCCTTTAAATAAATAAAGAACTTTATCATTTATTTAAAGGCTGATTTACAGAGGCACTCGTAAATACGTACAGCAGATGATACATTTCTCGCTACACCGTGAGCACTATGAATTTTTTTATTCTGATGATCGAACTTACGATAGCCAACTTGCTACCCAATAATTAATATAGAACAGTTTTATCTTTTGAAAATCGCACATATTGATTTATCGTGATTCGATAAATGTCTCACGCATATATGACAGTTTATGCAAAACATGGTTTAAAGTTTGTAATATTTGTAGTTAATATTTGTAGGCCATATTGTAAATTTATGTTTGTCAAAGATTTGTCGATAAAATACTTGGGCTTTGTTCCAAATACTCTTAATTCAATAGGCGAATAAACTTGATTGGCACGAGTCAATATATACCGAGGGGAGGTAAGAAATTAATTCTTCAATGAGTCTTAAAAAATTCTGTCGAAGCGCTTGGTGATGTATATTTTTATTAGTCAAAAGCCTAACTTATAATATACAATACTATATTAATTTTCTTAACTATATACAATAGAATGGTTACTCTGCAACATAGATTTGCAGTCCTATGTTGTGTGGTAAATGACATTTTGGCAAATCCGCGAATTCTAGATTCTGCTTTCGTTTTGGCAGGTGTCGTCGAACTTGATTTCGATAGATTCGATTGATTTGTGTATATAATCACTTGTTTCATCATATTGTTATATAACCTTTATTATCATATTGCCAGAGTTGCTTTTAACAAACCTAGAACTTGGCGATAACTCTTTTTTTAATGTTAAACTTGCGTGCTGATTACTAAGCTATTGGATACAAGACCGTTTTCCTTTTTTAATATTGCTTGGAAGTTCTACAGAGGGGAAGAGAGTCGATGTATATCGCTATTGAAGAATCACTTGAAACGATTGGTATATTTGTATTTAATTTCCTTTGGTTACTTCATCTTCGAACCGTCCATACATTATTTACAAAATGTTATTTATGTTACAGTTGCTCGGTTTCGACGAGGCCTAAACTGAAAGAATCTGTCAGGTTCGATAAAAAATCAGTCTTAATGCGGATAGATGCAAGGATCTGGGAGGTCACATCATCGTTGTTTGGGTTTTTCTTTCTTTATATTTCCCACTACAGTTCCCATGACTTTATTTCATGCTCTCTTCGTTACATATCTATTAATATTGGATTAGTCGTTTGGCACATCTCGATGCTTAAATTTGATAGGGTTCACGTATCATGATTTTTGTTTACGAGATCACGCGTGTGTTGCGACATTTACCCAAATTCGGAAATACGTTCGTCGTGTACCGAAAGCTTTTCTTTCCTAGATATTGTAAATATTTATTAATTGTCTTTCGTCACCGCATAATTGCATAATAGAAACCGTAGTCACCTCACCACTATGGATTTTTGGCCGCATCGCGAGACAAATATGAGAATAATCTCGAATACTCGAATGGCCATTAAGTCGATATATTCCGGATTTTTTGTGATTTTTCTCATATTGTACGGGTATGTACGATAGATTGTCTATCGCATATTGCCACAAGTATGGAAAAACTCGGCAGACCGTTGGAATATATCTCCAATGTTATACGGGTATACTAGACTGTATTTCGATATCTTTCTCCTCGTATGTAATTGAGCGAGTATCATCTTTCTCTCACTTGACGTTACATTATACTCGTCCAGCACTATTCGATAGTTTTTTTCATTAACTTGTGTGATTCTCCAAATGTTGCTTTCTAAGAGACCATTGTTGTTTTTAATGTCGTTATTCGGTTGAAATCGATGAATTCGTCGCACAGCGTCAAGCGAATGTACCGGTGCAAGTCGAGACGCTCTTCAGTTCGATGTCACTCTCGATAGTTTTAACTTTGTGAGCATCTTTAGTCTTGTGCTACGAGTTCAATGGGTTTGTGCCAACATTGCTGATAAAACTGGGGCAGGCATTTTCCGCTCTGTCACCGCTCTGCAGTGAAAAGTGCCTGTAGGACATGTATTCCGGTGGATTTGGCTCCGGAGGCTGATCTCGCTTTATGGCAGCTCTCTGCTTTTTCATTTTTGCGTAACCCAGCACAGATGCGAGTACGACGAAAACAACGAAACCCATGCAAATCCCAACTATGAGTCCAAGTCTGCGTGTTAGAATACTGTCGCCCACAGTTCCCTCGCCGACCACTGAGTCGGGTGCATCCAGAGTTCTCACCTCGGTACATCTGCTCATCAGCGAATTTACCATAACTGGTGGCACTGAGCCCTCGATTACATCGTCATGCGACGCGTTCCATTGCTGGGAATTCATATTCTCTGATATCGGAGTTCCCCAGCTTCCTAGACCAAGGACGCAGATCAAGTAACGAGTGTCCGATGCTAATTTCGACAGTCTCACCGAACGGGCTTTTGGGTCTAGCAGCTTTCCCCGTACCTTATGAAAAAAAAAAACAGACGGAAAAACATTTCGTTTCGTTCAATATTCTCGCATCGATTGAATAATCCACGCGGAAAAAGTTCCCAAAAATACGATTCAATCATATTTATGCCATGTGTATTTGGCTCGTGTGATCCGGAAACCACGACAAGTGATTTTTTTTTCTATTATTAATTATAACTCATGAGACTCTATGAACATTAAATGCTCTTCATTGCCAAAGTAGTAGTTCCATCCCAAATAACTATTTTCTGATAACCATTTTTCGGTGACTCGGTCGTCTTAAAGACTACTATTACTTCAATGAACAGATGATAAAAAAAAATGATAATCTCAAAAACCAATCCACGTACTCAATAAAATAAAATTAATACCCAGGAGAGGATATTACAATTCCAATAGTTGCCATTCGAATAAAAAGTGGCACACGTCATCCTATTATAGTAGAAGATTATTAAAAAAAAATGATTATAGTATTTGTTTCATAAAGTATCAGTTGGTTACAAGATCAGTTAATAAGCTATTTAATGATTGATTTGTGTAAAAGAGATAATTTCGAAAAATTACTGTTTAGCTAAAGACTTAAATCTTTGAAATGCATATAAACGTAATATCGAGTTAACGGAATATTTGGATATTAAAAAAGAAACCTAAAAAATGAGAGTACATGAGATAATAAAAGATTTTTCGGAATGTTCTCTTCTCGTTTATAGCACAGATTTTAATTTTGTTAAAATAGTATTCCGTTTTTATGAAAGTGAGTACTCACTTCGTCTACGTTGTCAAGAGCGTGGTAAGCAACCTGGTATCCGTGAAGACCAGAATGATTGCGACTCTGCCAAGACACGAGTACAGAAAACGGTTGAATATCTTGAATGGCGAGTTTAAGTACAAGCGGAGCTGAGCAGAAGGCATGAGGATCGAGATCAAGAAAAACCAGTCCACGAAGTTCAGGTGGTTGTTCGCACTTAAGCAGCCCGGTTTCCATGTCGCCGACATCGACACCACTATTCCTTCCTCTGCCGCGATCGCGTCCAATACCTCCCACAAGTTTCTGATGATCACGCAACCATTCCCACAATTCTTGTGATTCGCAGCCGCAGTGCAATGGATTCTCTGCAAATTAAGAAAAAGCATGCAGAAGCATAGACAAATGTATGCTCCAAGGTGTAATACAAAACAATATTATGCTACAAGGGCGAGAAGGGTGTGATTTTCACAGAATTTTTCTTTTCTTAAGGCACGTATGTAATCATACGAGCTAAAAAGCTGTTAGTTTTTAAAAAAAAATTTTATGAGATACTCAAATTTTTCAATTTCTCAAGAAAAATGTGCAGTTGAGTGAAGTTCAAGTACTATAGGCCTCAGGCGCATCTCCGACGCTAGCGCTCAAGCGGCCGCTGAGTGCGTAACATTATGATCGGCTGTTCTTAGTTCGGCGCACATTGGTCCGATTTTCCAAGCTCCGCCCTGTCTGCCATATTTCCTTGGAAATTGGAAAATCGGACAGAGATAAGAACAGCTGATTATCTTGTTACGCACTCAGCGGCCGCTCGGGCGCTAGCGTAGCGAGATATGCCTGAGGCGTATACCCTCCCAATAAAGTTACCAAATGTCGAGAGCTCAACTGGTTCCATTTACGAGTTAATGTTGGTTTGCCATCTGGCCATTCTACATATTTAATAAATAATAAATCATCGAGCATAGATGGACTTTTACTATCGTTCAATATCGAGCGGTCTTCTTGACAAATAAAAGTTAATAAAAGAGATAAACAAATGAAAACTTGTATTTATTATAATTCTAGAAATTATTGGTAACATTTATTCAGAAATGAGTTAAGAAAGACCGTTATTAAAAACTTAATGTTCGATTTAAGGATGACAAAGTATTGTCGTTCAATGTAAACAGAATGGTAATGACATGTCGTAAATGGTGTTAGTATTGAGTGGCTTATATATATATACTCCTACTATATATACTCCTACTATATTTATCGTGGCGCGAGCCACGATAAAATCCTAGTATATATATATATATATATATATATATATACTAGGATTTTATCGTGGCTCGCGCACTACGCGCGCTCGCGGTCTCTCGCGCTGATCTCAGAATGTTCACGGTAACATGATACACTACTGCTTGGTCGGTAAACCGAAACTGTAAAGTGTCATCCACAATTGATCTTTTGGGTAAAATATGAGAACTACTGACTGTGTCTGAAGGACGGAAGGAAGAATTGAAGGACTTAGAATAATCTGGGCTTAGGGTTCCTCCCCCCTCCCGTACGCCCCTGCCATTCCCCCTTCCGCTCCGCCACCCGCTCCGCCACCGGCCTCCGGGGTCTCACACAACCCCCTGAATTTTTCTAATAATTCGAGCTTGGGGTCCATTGAGGGACTTGGAAAAATTTGGGCTTGGGAACGATTGAAGGACTTAGAAAAAATCGGGCTTGGAGGCTATTGAGAGGGGCTTCATTTTTTTTAAATAAGCAATCTTTTTAAAAAATAGGCCTAAACTTATCAAACATAGGCCTAAATTTGTCAAAAATAGGGGGCGCTGTCATAAGGTCTGCCGGCCATAAGCTTGAATGACACAACGTCGAATTGTGACAAGCTCGAATGGTTATAATCTCGAAATGACATAAGCTCGAACGGTTATAATCGCGAAATGTCTTAAGCTTGAACGGTTATAATGTCGAAAGGTCACAAGCTCGAATGGTTATAATCTCGAATGGTCATGAGCTCAAATGGTTATAATCTCGAAAGGTCACAAGGTCGAATGCTTATAAGCCCGAATGGTCATAAGCTCGAATGGTTATAATCTCGAAAGGTCATAAGCTCGAACGGTTATAATCTCGATTATAACGGTTATAATCGAGATTATAACCATTCGAGCTTATAACCATTCGACCTTGTGACCTTTCGAGCTTATGACCATTCGAGATTATAACCATTCGAGCTTATGACCTTTCGACATTATAACCGTTCGAGCTTAAGACATTTCGCGATTATAACCGTTCGAGCTTATGCCATTTCGAGATTATAATCATTCGAGCTTGTGACAATTCGACGTTGTGTCATTCGAGCTTATGGCCGAGCAGACCTTATGACAGCGCCCCAAAAATAGAATTTTTTTTTTAAATACGTTAAAATTTTAAAAAAATAGGCCTACATTTTTTAAAAAATAGGAAAATTCAAACAAAAATACACCAAAATTTTTGAAAAATAAGATTAAACTTGTCAAAAATAAGCCAAAAATTTTCTAAAATAGGTACAATTTTTCAAAAATAGGCCTACATTTTTCTAAAATAGGTAGAATTAAAAAAAAATAGGCCTAACTTTGTCATACATAGACCTAAATTTGTCAAAAACAGGCAATTTTTTTTTCAAAAGCAGACAACATTTTTCAAAAATACACCAAATTTTTTCACAAATCGGTCTAATTTTTTAAAAGTATGACTAATTTTTTCAAAAATGGGCTAAAATTTTTCAAAAATAGGCCAACATTTTTCAAAAATAGGCACATTAAAAAAAAATATACCAAAGCTCTTAAAAAATAAGACTAAAGTTGTCAAAAATAGACCTAAATTTTTCTAAAATAGATATAATTTTTTTAAAATAGGCCTAAATTTGTCATACATAGACCTAAATTTGTCAAAAATAGGCAATTTTTTTCAAAAACACACAACATTCTTCAAAAATAGGCAATTTTCTTGCGAATTTTTCAAAAAACGGACTAAATTATTCAAAAATCGGAATTTTTTTTTCGAAAATACACAACTTTTTTTTCAAAAATGGGCCTACATTTTTCAAAAATAGGCCCTACAGGCCCTAAAGGATTTGCGGTCAGTACTTGGATGGATGACCGCTTCTAGCCCGAATTATTCTAAGTGGCTCGATTCTTGACACGCCGGCGACGGCGAGATCTTTTTATAATATAGAGAGATATAATATATATGTACGTACATGTAAATTTTCGATATTTTCTTTCGTGATGTAAGGCACAACTCTTGAAGGGGCTTTTATTTAAATTATATTGCGCTGTTAGAACTACCAACTGATATATTAACAATTAACTGTCTTGTAAATATTCCTGCACATTTATGTTTATATTAAGTTATGGTTTATGAATATAAGTGATTATTCGATATTGATTTACCTTCAGCTCGTAGACTCCGTATTTGCGTTTCGAGTGGTCGAAAAGCATTAAGCGGCAGATTCTCAAGATAATTTCTGCTAAGATCCAATAGGCGAAGTTTCTTAAGTGGTCTGAAGGCTTCGCTCGATATAGCGTTTATCCAGTTACCGTAAAGATGCAGCTCGACCAAACTGACAAGATTGTTAAACGTCACTTTGCCTACTATTCCAATTTGATTATACGAAAGATCCAGAATCTGCAGAGATTTAAGATCCAGAGGAAACTCCTCGAGTTCCTTAAGACGATTGTGAGTTAGATTAAGTATACGAAGATGCTCCATTCCCTGAAGTCGCTCCTTTGGCAAAATTTCCAGGCTATTCATACCCAAATGGAGGGTCAAGAGATTTGGTAAATTTCTAAATGCTCCTGGCGAAACTCTGAGTATTCCATTTTGACTGAGAAACAGATGGAGGAGTGCTGGAAAGGCTTCAAAATCTTGCGATGTAACAATGCTCATATTTGTATTGCATATGTGAATTTCCTGCAGAATCGGATACATTGCCTCAGAGGGAAAATCATGAATGCGATTGAGAGGATTTCTCGTTAGATTGAGCCACGTTAGACCGGGCAAATTTTGTCCCGAAAGAGCAACGGCTGGTATCTGACTAAATTTATTTTCCGACAAATCAACTCTTCTTAACATGGTCGATTTTGCAAAGAAATTGGCGGGCAGCGCCTTTAGGTGATTGTGACTGAGATCGACGGACATCAAACGCGACATATTCGCCATTGCGAAACCCGTCATTGTCTGAATTTTATTCCGACTGAGATCCAGCTCTCTCAGATACTTGAGTGTCGTAAGATTGGCAGCATTCACAGACAATATTTTGTTGCAAGCCAAAGAGAGAGTTTCAAGATAGAGAGCAAAAGACAGAGCTTTATAGGGAATGTCGACAAAAAGATTTTTATCCAGACGTATTTCCCGTAAGGAGTGCAATCTTGAGAAAACTCGAGGCGGCAAGTTGCGTAGCAAATTACGATGGAGATGGAGTCGAGCGAGATTCGGATTTAAAGTGAATATAGTCTCGGGTATCTCGACAATCTGCGCATTTTCAAGTAGGAGCTCCTGAAGCGAGGGTAATCCGTAAAAGCTAGGCTCGGTTAGTTGACTAAAGTTGTTACCCGATGCGATTAGTGTGCGAAGACTGAGGAATCGAAGTTGTCCAAGGGCAGCTGATGTTAGTAGATTGTCCTCAAGATTCATATCTAGGAGATTGTTAAGACCACGAAAAGCATCGTTATCGATTTTTCTTATCGAGCAGTTTCGAAGATTCAATGTTTTTATTGGCAATTTTTCTTGGAACATCGAGTCCTCAATGACGGTCAGATTATTATTCGCTAGATCGAGAATCCGAAGTTTCTTGAGGGCAGTGAGAGCGTAGGGATCGAGACTTTGTAGGCCGTTGTTTTGTAGATAGAGCTCTTCCAGTTCATGAAGTTCGGAAAAGGTTGTTGTTGTCACGTGATCTAGTTTGTTCATGCTTAGTTCAAGAAATTTCAGAGCTTGCATAGGCTGGAATGCGCTATCTTCGATCCTGGATATTGAATTATTGGTGAGATATAGACGCTCGACCAGGAGAAGGTCCCGGAAGAGTGGAGCCTGGAGATGCGTCAGTTTGTTGTGCCCTAGCCACATTATCCTTACGGACGCTTGTCCTCTCAAGGAATCATTGTGTAACACTTGGAGGCCATTGCTGTCGAGCTGAATGGAAACAAGGGAAGAACTACCGGCGCTAGACGAATCGGATGACGACAACTGAAAGACATCTCCCAATGCTGCCAACTGGTTACCCTGTAGATTGACGTGCTGCAGGGCATTCAATGTCCTCAACGCTCCACTCTCAATATGCGTAATTGCGTTATTTTGAAGATGAAGTTCAAGTAGCGATGGCAATTGCGCGAATACACCCCTTCTCACTTGCGTTATCTGATTATTTTGCAGCCTGAGTTCCCGCAATTGATAAAGCTTTTTAAAGGTTCCACTTTCGAGATGACGAATTTTATTACCGTCCAGGGAGAGAGACGAGAGATTCTCGCAGTTCTCGAACAACTCCATTGGCACTCGTTCGATGTAGTTATTACTGAGGTGCAGTTGGCCCAATTGAGTCAGGCTCGCCAAGCCTTTAGCGTCTATTCTACGTATCGCATTCTGCTGCAGATAGACGACAGCGAGACTCGTACTACCGGAAAAAGCTTCGGCGGGTATTTCCAAAATGTTATTTTCCGCAAGATAGAGCTCCCGTAATTCGGAGAGTTTTGCGAAAACACCGCCTATATAGTGAATATGATTGTGACTCAGCTCGATCGTCCGTAATCGTCCGTTATCTTTGAAAGTCGATACATCGAGAAACACAATTTTGTTGTGACTAAGATCGATTGACTCGAGATCCGTGAGTGACACAAAGGCGTTCTTGTGGACTGTCTCGATCGAGTTGTAGTAAAGCGAAAGCGTATGAAGAATTGGACAGGGTCGAAAACAGTCCTCGCCAAGTTTCTCAAAATTATTGCTGCTCAAATCGAGTATGAGAAGCGAACTGAGCTTCGAGTATCCGTCGTCCGGTACTTGGGAAATTTCATTCCACGCAAGCCTCAGTGAAGCGAGGCTTTCGAGTCTTCTCAATGCAGTCATTGGAAACAATTTCAGCTTGTTTTCCGTGAGGTCCAGATCGCTCAAACTATCCTCGAGGCCCGCAAATGTGTGCTCCGATATCTTTGATATCTGATTGCCCTTGAGACTGAGCTTTATAAGCTTCAAGCCCCAGAAACAGTAAGACGATAGATCCTCAATGAGATTACCCTCTAGATCAAGAGCTGCGAGCTTTTGAAGCTCAGCCAAGGACTTTTGGGGAACATGAGGTAGACGTCCGGACACCAGCGCCAATGATTCCAAATTTTCTTTCAGAACGGCGAATGCGTTCTCGCTTATCTCACGAAGCAAAGAGTGCGATATCTGTAGATGTCTTATCTGCGACCCCATGGGAAAGGAACCTTCCTTCAATTCTTGAATACTCTTATCGAGCTCATAGACACTCAGCGATTGTACTATCGTCGCAGGGCCTGTACCAACAAATAAATAATACACGTTTGTCTTGAAATTTTTTAACACGCATTACATAAATTCCTATCAAATATTTGTATGGTAGGGTGCATTATCCACGAAATGGAGAATAACAGAAATGCTATATCCACGAAACGCAGGATCAACGAAATGTCAAATTCACGAAACGAAAGATGAACGAAATGCGAAATTCACAAAACGAAAGATCAACGGAATGCCAAAATCACGAAACGCAAGATGAACGAAATGCCAAAATCCCGAAACACAAGATGAACGAAATGCCAAATTCACGAAACGAAAGATCAACGAAACGCAAGGAGAACGAAATGCTAAATTCACGAAAAGAAAAATCAACGAAATGCCAAATCCACGAAACGCAGAATCGACGAAATGCATTATCCACGAATCGCAAGATCAACGAAATGCCAAATCCATGAAACGTAAGATCAACGAAATGCCAAATCCACGAAACGTAAGATCAACGACATGCAATATCCACGAATCGCAAGATCAACGAAATGCCAAATCCACGAAACGCAAGATTAACGAAATGCCAAATCCACGCAACGTAAAATCAACGAAATGCCAAATCCACGAAACGCAAGCTCGATGAAATGCAATATCAACGAATCGCAAAATCAACGAAATGCAATATCCACGAATTGCAAGATCAACGAAATGCCAAAACCACAAAACGCAAGATCGACGAAATGTCTAATTCGAAACGCAAGATTCGAACACAGAAAATGCAAAATTCACGAAATTCTATTCATGCCTTGATTTAAGAATTTCCAATTAATTATAAGGCATAGTATTTCTTTTCGGATTTTTTTTTCGGGATGAGCCGAACGATCCCAATTATAATAGCGTAAAAAATAAATCGTTTCCGAGTTCGCACGTTACCACAACTTTGAAGTTTGCGAGAGGTAAATACAAAAAAACATTAATTTTCATGAATTTTAGTGAATAAAAAGCTGGACATCTAAAGTTTATAATGTTAAAATAATGTGTACCATTAATCCGAAAAACTTAAAAATGTAACTAGACTTTTTTCCAATTAATGAAGAAACTTCTCTTCGAACACAAGCATATATCTGCCGATTTTATTCGTACATATGAATACACGCTTCACGCTTCCTTTATAACATCATTTAATACTATAACCGGCTTCCCTTTTTATTAGGAGGGGAAGGGGTTAGTGAAAAGAGACGTAATAAAAATAAAATAATTATACGAAAAATAACCAAACTCGATTTAATCGTAATTACAAAAATCTCAATAAAAAAACAAAAGAAAAACTCAATACAATAACTCTAGATGGGCGCCAGCTACGTGACGTGTAGCACCGTTGGGGGGGGGGGGGGGGTACGGCGTAAGACAGTGGGGAAATTTCAGAGTCCGGAGGACGTCGGGAATTTCCTAAGTCCCGGCGACGTCGAAAAATTTCAGAGTCCGAGAGGACGTCGGAAATTTTCTAAGTCCCGGCGACGTCGAAAAATTTCAGAGTCCGAGAGGAGCTGAAATTTTTCTAAGTCCGACTCTGTCGAAAATTTTCTAAGTCCCAAGACTGTCGAAAATTTTCTAAGTCCGGCCGACGTCGAAAAATTTCAGAGTCCGAGAGGAGCCGAAATTTTTCTAAGTCCGACTCTATCGAAAATTTTCTAAGTCCCAAGACTGTCGAAAATTTTCTAAGTCCGGGCGACGTCGAAAAATTTCAGAGTCCAGCACGGTCGGGTGGGGGAAATGGTGGGTTACCGGTGGCAGGGACTCTGGGTGTCACGGGGGGGAAATATGCAAACTACAGGGGACAAAAAAAGATTGATAACCAAACTATGGCCAAATGGGGAAAAATTAATAACAAAAATATGGCAAAATAGGGAAAAATTAATAACAAAAATATGGCAAAAAGTGGGGTAACTCGGCTAGCCAAAAGAGAGACGATTTCAGGGGGAAGGGTTCCCGAACTCGATGGCTTCTTAATTATTACCTCGGTATGGCTGAAAGGGGGGGGGGGGGGGGTGGCATGGGAATATTCGCTAATGGGGCAAAAATATAAATAAAATCGGAAAGAAAATTAATGTTAACTATCGCCGAGATAGTCGCGATCACCACCACACTACCTCGCACGCAGAAAACACAAAATAATCGCTACTCAATTCTACTGAAAACGTGCCGGTCTCCACGGGGTGGCAGCCGGTTGACTCGATATAACAAATGAAAAATACAAACTCTAATAACTTAAAAAATACAGGGCGAAAAGGGGAAAAAGGGGTCTCACAACAAATAAAAATTACTCACTCTATTTATCACACACTCACACACAATCCTAGTCCTGTGGACAACTCCCACGAGGACTCGCAAACTTTACTATAATATTTTCGGGAGGACACGGCGACGGCGAAGCTCGAAGTCATAAGCAACTGTCATCCTTCTTCTTCCTCGATGTTTTCGGAGACCCTCGTCGATCCTCGGGACTCGTCGGCTCCCGAGCACTACGGAGCTTCGACATCGATCAACGGATCGAGTGTGGCTGGTCAGTGGCGCTCGAGCAGTGCGGTGGTGAGGCAGCGTAGCACAGCTGGCTGGAGTGATCGCCGCGGGCCGTTTGAGTGCCGCTGGCGATCCTAGTAGTGCGAGTACACCCACGCAGTTGGGCGGCTAACTCCAACTTATGTCCACACGCGTGTGGTGGCTACTCGTGTGGTGCGGGGTGTACTCATCAGCTGGCTCGGATGCTGTCCGGGGTCAGATGGTTTTTCCAGCCCACACTCTCCCCACGTCACTCTGTCTAAGCTGCCGTAGCCTCTTATCTCGTCCTTGAGGGCCTCCATGGTCTTCGGGGGGCTATTACTCATTCCACATTCATACTAGGGATGGGAAGGGGGGTAAAGGGGGGGATTTCTACACAAAATATTCCTATAAACTAAATCCAAAAATACTGCTCTAAAATACTAAAACAAAATATAAGCGGAGTGTGATGGCCTTCGAGCCAGCCTGCGGGGTGGAGCTGATACAAAATCTACCGTGTTACAATACATAAAAAATGGTGAAAACAGAATTGAAAATGTAGCACTGGTTTATAAGGTATTACTCGCGGTCAGGTCATTCTAGTACTTGAAACTAAGATTTAAGGTAGTCTGAGCACATTGATTGTCGTCGCATAAGTTCGAGGGAGTTTGAGAGAGAATTACGAACAGTTCTCGAAGAGATCAAAATCTGAAAAAAGTTAAGCATATGAAAGGGGCTAAAGAGTTTACTTCGGACAATAATGATTTAAATAATGTTATTAACTGAAATAAATAATTCTTTAACAATACACCCGGCAACCTAATTTTTTTTTGTTATAAAAATGATTCTTTTATTTTTCTGCATATGAATTTTTCCAGAATTTTCTCTGATTGTTTGTTAATATTAAATTTTAAAAACGCGATTTTCAAACATGACACAAAATTCTGAAAAAATTCATACGTAAGCAGAAAAATGAAAAGATCAGTTTAATAACAAAAAAAAATCAATGGGTTACCGGGTATTTTGTTAAACAATTATTTATTTTAGCAATTTGTTAATATCATTTTTTAAATTCTTATTGTCCAAAGTAATCTCTTTAGCACCTTCCATATGCTTAATTTTTTTCAGATTTTTATCTTATCGAGAACTGTTCGTAATTCTCTCTCAAACTCCCTCGAACTTATGCGACGTCAGTCAATGTGCTCAGACTACCGTAAATCTTAGTTTCAAGTACTAGAATGACCTGACTGTACCGCGAGGAATACCTTATAAATCAGTGCTACATTTTCAATTCTGTTTTCTCCATTTTTTATGTACTAAATGATGTTATAAAGGAAGCGTGAAGCGTGTATTCATATGTATAAATAAAATCGGCAGATATATGCTTGTGTCCGAAGAGAATTTTTTTCAATAATTGGAAAAAAGTTTAGTTACATTTTTAAGTTTTTCGAATTAATGGTACACATTTTATAAAAATATTATAAACTTTAGATGTCCAGCTTTTTATTCACTAAACTTCATGAAAGTTTATGTTTTTTAAATATTTACCTCTCGAAAACTTCAAAGTTGTGGTAACGTGCGAAATTAGAAACGGTTTATTTGTTACGCTACTATAATTGGAATCGTTCGGCTCATCCCGAAAAAAAAATCCGAAAAGAAATACTACGCCTTATGATTAATTGGAAATTCCTAAATCAAGGCATGAATAGAATTTCGTGAATTTTGCATTTTCTGTGTTCGAATCTTGCATTTCGAATTAGACATTTCGTCGATCTTGCGTTTTGTGGTTTTGGAATTTCTTCGATCTTGTGTTTCGCGGATTTGGCATTTCGTTGATTTTGCGATTCGTTGATATTGCATTTCGTCGATCTTGCGTTTCGTGGATTTGGCATTTCGTTGATTTTGCGATTCGTTGATATTGCATTTCGTCGATTTGGCATTTCGTTGATCTTACGTTGCGTGGATTTGGCATTTCGTTGATCTTGCGTTTCGTGGATTTGGCATTTCGTTGATGTTGCGATTCGTGAATTTGACATTTCGTTGATTTTTCTTTTCGTGTATTTAACATTTCGTTCATCTTGCGTTTCGTTGATCTTTCGTTTCGTGAATTTGGCGTTTCCTTAATCTAGCGTTTCGTGATTTTGGCACTTCGTTGATCTTTCGTTTCGTGAATTTCGGATTTCGTTGATCTTTCGTTTCGTGAATTTGACATTTCGTTGATCTTGCGTTTCGTGGATACGGCATTTCTGTTACTCTCCATTTCGTGGATATTTCGCTTCTGTTATTATTCATTTCGTGGATAATGCACCCTACCATTTGTATATCTTTGTCATACAATTTTGCCGTTGATAATCACTTGCAACAATATACATGTTGGTTGCCACTTAAATTCGTTATATGCTCATCATATATAGGACGAAATAAAATAGTATCAGTCTGCAACATTTTTTATCAACAATATATGATTATCCTTTATTAAATAATTTAATACGATTTATTTAATTTTAATCACGATTATTATACCAGTCGTAATTGAAATGCCATTTTCAGTATCATAAAAAAAAAACAGTCCGAGGCATACGGTTTGGACAAGAAAATAAAATACGATCGTTGCTCTTCTCCTCCGGCCATTATCGCTTTTCTATGCGTGAAGCGCGGCTGTACTCACCCCCTTCCGAGAGGACTCCGAGCATCGTATTTCGTAGCGTGTCCTCGGTTGCGCCGGGACACTCGAGGAAGAGGCCATCCTCGAAATTGTAGCAGGGACAACCGGGAATAGCCTCCGTTGGCGGACATTCGGAACTCTGTGCCCGTACTTTCGGTGCTGTGCCGAGACCGGGTATGAGGAAACTTAGGAAGAAAAGTCGCTTTGCGCACGACAGGCGTGGGGCGCAGCTTCCTTGTCGCTTCCGGGCTCGTTCCGAGTCTCCTGTCATCGTGATGTCACATCCGACACAGCGATTTCCGGAGTTCTATGGCATGCACCTGGAAACGAACGAAAAGGAAGTGTGATAGAAACAAAACTAGCGGGACTGAAAAGCACGGTGACGGGAACAATGTTGCCCTTAACAAACACAAGATGGAATTCAATGAGCCGAATCACTATTAGATATCGATCGATGATACCATTGACATGGAGCTGGCGATGGCCTTGAAGAATTATTTCTCGTCAGTGGTATGTCTTTCCCGGCTGGCTACTAATAGTAATTTGTCATACCATCGGGGGTCCGCTATATCGTGTACAAGTATCGCATATTACTTTTTATTCAAACAAGGGGACAAAAGCTGGAGCCTTCTTGTGCCTGCAGTGTGGCGCATGCGCTATCTTTTTTTCTCGCGGAAATATTGTTATTAATATGGGCAAAATTCATACAACTGAGTCACACGATAAACTCGCTTCACAAGAAACAGACGAACTACCTAGCAACGAAACATCACAAAACTGACAGTCTCGTTCGAGATCCCAAAGCATACACACATGACAGTCTTTACGAAATAAAGTTTCCGTTTGATAATCGGTGTTTTTATTCGCGAGGATACAATAATATTTTACTCGCTTAGCTTGCCCAGATTTTTAAAAATTTTTTATTAAGGTAAAACCTTTTCAACATGAAATTGTAACGTCATTTAAATTTCATATTTTACAGTTAGCTCAGTCTCCTTGAAATTTTTGCTAAAAAGAAAAATCTATGCTAAGCGCGATATACATATATAACTGCTGCAAGTGATGCAGCTTTGATCGCGGCCACTATGGGGATGGATGACAAACGGATCAAACGATTCGCACGGCTCGAATGGCTGGAACGGCTAGAACAGTCCGGCCGGCGCAAATGTTCGATACGAAACTCGTCGGCTCGTGGCGAGCACTACGAGCTCGAATCGAGCAGCATCGAGCAAGATCATACACATCTCTTATTAAAAAATCGATTGAAGGCATGAAATAGTACATTATGCTACTATAGGAAGGAAAATTATCATATAGTGTGAGGGATGCTGCTGTTTGAGCTAGTCGAGCGTACCAC
>CAXAOA010000376.1:0-5000 GCA_963970395.1 Ephialtes manifestator
GTGGATGGAAATTGGAAACGCCAGCCGCCATCGTGTGGCGTAAATCTCGACGAAGCTCCCTGAATATGAGTCGCACATGTGAGTCCCCGAATTATTAATTGCTCTGTCAAACAAATCTGACTGCACGTTTTGAGGTTATCGGAGGGAAGGCGTGAAACAGTCGTATGTCCAAGAAGAACCCTGAGACAAGTGGTGACATCTCTGAGGAATGCGCAGAACAACAGAAAGGCCCCGAGGGTAACTCATCGGCTGGTCATCCGGTAACCCAAACGACTAATACTAAGCAAAGGCCTATCAACTGGACGATTCAATCGCCTCTTACTGGACGCGCGATAGAGAACACACACTCGGAGCGCACGCCCGTAGGACATGTAACACCTGGCAGCGGCAATCTTAAGCGTGGTAGAGGCAGACCGAAAAATATTCCGCTTTTTTCAAGGCCAAAAAATGAATTAAAACGTAAGTGGGACACGGAGCATGATGACGACTTCTCGTTACCAGTCGATTTTCACTCCTGTTTTAAGCGAAGCAATCTAACTCCACGCTCACCGACGGAGGAAGTGATACCTACTCACACTACACCCACAACAACTTCTGTGAAAGGGGAAAGCGAAGAAACAAACGACGCTAACAACGAGAATATATCAAACCATAAGATTAACACAGCGCCTACCAACAAATCAAGCATGTCTACTCCTATGGACAAATCGAATAACTCAATAACAGTCAACGACGGAATCGCTGCTCTTATGGAACAGTTAAAACAGATGAGAAATGAAAACATCAGCGAGTTTGCATCACTCAAACAGGAATTGAAAAATAATAGCGACGAATTGAAAGGGGAAATTCATGCACTCAAGGAAGAAAATAAACGCCGCGACTTGGAAAATCAACATTTCCAGAAGTCCATTGTCGAACGAGTGGAAAACTTAGAGAAGAAATATGGAAGCCAAATGGCTCTTCGAAAGGAGGAGGAAATCCTCGACAGACTCCAGGCGCTTGAAGAAAAACCCATGAACATCGGAGGGACAACAGCGACCCAGCAGACGAACGAGCTAGCCGAAAAAATCCAACAAGCCGCAAATAGCCTTGAGCGACGTGACAGAGAAGCCAGAAAAACTAACATTGTCATCAAAGGGAAGCTTACATCTGAGGACTCCAACGAGGGTGTGGTGGAGCTTTTAGATTCTGTTTTTGGACTAAAAAACGTCGTGCAGGAGGTCAAGACTATAGGCGCTGGTAAAACTACGCATGTAGTCAAACTTGTTAACTGGCCAACAAAACTGCAGATCCTAAAAAAAAAAAGCTGAAGCAGAGGGCGCTATACAAAAAAAAATTCGAGATGAAGCTCGTGAGGCGCAAAAAGCGGGGAGAAAAGTCAAGATCGGACACCAAAAAATCGAGCTGGACGGTATCTGGATGAAGTGGGACCCAATTAAAAAAGAACTGGTCAAGGCAAATCTGCAACCTTCGAAGCAAAACGCAGGACAACCAGCACGTGGAGAGTCGAACGCTCCTGACACTAGAGCAATACAAAATGTCCCAAAAAACGACTAGAGAACCTCACAGTTAAATTTTGGAACGTCCATGGAATAAAAAACCTAGTGGATGAAAAAGAAATGGAGAGAACACATATCATCGCGGCATCTGAAACATGGACCGAGACACTGTGGTCCTCGTTACCCCAACATCTGGACAACTACCATACTGTGTGGGCCAAAGCCACAAAAGAGAAATCCATGGGAAGACCAAGTGGAGGCCTGGTCGTATAAATCGATAAGGAACTACAAGGAATTGAAGTGCTCGACATCAGAAGCAAGTAAAATTATAATAGGCACTGTATATTTTAAACCAAACTCGCAAATAGAGGCTCTCTTAGATTTATTATAATATACTTTAAACGACTTAACACTCAAATTTTCTGAGGCTATTAATGTGATTGGGGGAGATTTCAATGCTAGAGTTGGCGAGCTTGGTGAACTATCTGAGAAATTGACTGAATCTTCGCATCTGACACCTCACAGACTCTCCTATGACAAAACTTGCAATAATAGAGGAACGAGACTGTTTGACTTCATGCAATCAAATGGTTTTATTTTACTGAACGGCAGAACAATTAGTGACAATCCAGCGAATTTTACTTTTGCTAGCTCCATCGGACGTAGTGTCATAGATCTTGTCTGGGTAAATGTCGGAGGTATGGAACAAATAGGGGACCTACGAGTCGAATTAATACCAACTTTTTCGGACCACTTCCCTGTTATACTGAACCTTAAAGTTGATTACACCAACCCGTTTAGAGACGAGCGTGAGAGAAGACAAGTGGAGGCACCGGTTATTGCCTGGCGACCAGATAAAGCAGATGAATTTCGACAGAGAATTTTCTACTCAGATAGGCTGGCGATGAATTTTGAAAATAATACTGTAGACGAGCTCGCGGATAATTTTATTATGGCGCTCTCTGAAGCCGCAATAAACTCTGGAATGACTAAGACACCCTCACGCGGCAAGAGAAAACAAAAAGATAAGGCTTGGTTCAACGAGGATTGCAGGAGGGCGAAAAAACTCACAAAGACAAAGCTTAAGAAATACGAGGGATCAAGATCGGACATAGCTAGCTTAAAGGACTATCTGGACGCCAAAAAAGAATATGAGGGACTCACAAACTACAAAAAGCGAATCTGGACAATAGAGATGTTAGAAAAATTCGCAAATGTAAATGATGCAAAAGACTTTTGGAGTGCAGTAAAAAGCTTTCGACCACACAAGCACTACACGACCGCTATCTCGCTGAGAATGTGGTACGACTTTTATCGGAGCGTATACCCTGCAATTACTTTAGATAACGCTAACTTCTTTGACGCAAGATACCCACGCCTTGATTCGCCTATCTCGCACGAAGAACTTGAAACATCGTTAAGAAAGCTTAAAAACCGGAAAGCTGCTGGAGTAGATCAGTTGAGCAACGAGTTCTACAAGGTGCTGACCCAAAATTGGGTCCTCTACTTGGAGGTGCTATTTAATAAAATCTTAGAGAAAGAAAAAACCCCTAATGCTTGGTCCAGCGTATTAATGACCATGATACACAAAAAGGGAGATAAGACAGACCCCCTTAACTATAGGGGTATCGCTTTAGTGAACTGTGTTGTGAAACTATTCACTCAAATATTACGTGATAGAATTCAGGCGTGGGCCGACGATGCGTCTGTTCTACCCGAGAGCCAAGCGGGGTTCAGACCCGGTAGAAGCTGTACAGACCATATTTTTACTCTGACTACTGTATTACAGCTCCATCTGAGAGGGAAGAAAGGAACTGCTTTTGGACTGTTCGTCGATTTTCGACGAGCATTCGATTCCGTGCCTCACGCAAAGTTGTGGTCGAAATTATTCCGCCTTGGCTTGAGTGCTAGACTTATAAGAATACTGAAATCGCTCTACGAAAGAGCTAACGTTAGAGTCAAAAGCGACGGAATGCTATCCGAGCAGGTGGCAGTAACAGAGGGTGTCCTCCAAGGAGAAACGCTCAGCCCGCTCTTATTTATCCTCTATTTATCCGACATAGAAGACTTTATGCGAAAAAAGGGCTATTCGGTCTTAGCATAAATGAGTGCGAAGACGTAATCATGCTACTATATGCAGACGATATCGTAATACTTTCATACTCCCCGATGGACCTGAGAAGAAAGCTTGAGGCACTAGAAGAGTATTGCACCGTATTTGATTTGAAAGTGAACATCAGTAAAACAAAAATTGTTGCCTTCAGAAAAGGAGGTAAACTGAGGAACGCAGATGAGATTCGCTTTAAATTTAAGAACGAAATAGTGGAAATAGTGAGCTCATATACATACTAAGGAATACCCTTCTGTTACTCTACACTAGGGTTGCAAGCCGCGACAGCGGCAGTGGAAAAAACCAAATTAGCGACAGGTACAATTTTATCGGTGATGGCCAGAGCTAAATGCGATTCGAGGAAGAGTGTTATCAAACTATATAATAGCATTAGTAAAGCGACCCTCCTATATGCGGCCCCTGTTTGGGGGTTGAGGTACCTCAATCAGCTGGAAACTGCGCAGACTGACTTTTTTAAGCGCGTTTTATGCCTACCCCGTTGTACAGCTAGTACTGCACTAAGACTAGAATTAGGACTGGTAAAGACTGATTATACGGCATTCGAGCTTACTTGGGGACTTATTATAAGGATTCTAAAGATGAATGACAAGCGATACCCAAAAATGTGTCTGCGTAAACTTATAAGCCAGCCACTGCTCCCAAACGGACTAAAAAAGTACAGCTGGATTTGCAATATCAAAGAGTTTCTAGAGAAGACGGGTAGTCCAGAATTAGTAAATAGTCTAGACCCTGTGGTGTGGGAAGCAAGCAGAATGACGGTATTTAGCAACTACAAGCAGTTATTGATTAACAGCGATCTCGAAGGCTGGACCGAACTAAATTCAACTCTGCGAATACCTAGACTCGGCAATAACGAATTGGCAAAATATCTGAGTGTACGCTGCTCTTTCCCGATGATCAGGCTCAAGGCTCAAGTGAGACTATCAAATGAGTATAACTGTAAATTCTATGTGAACTGCATATCTTACGCGCTTAAGCCTAAAGAACTTTGTACAGTATGCAATCAGATGAAGTTTGAGACCGTCCACCATTTCATAAAAGAATGTCCTGTATACTCGGCCCTGCGAATGCACTATCTGCACGGATATGTGCAGCTTGAAAAATGCGCTATTGGCGCTCTTAGAAAATCACGACACTAAAGCAACAAAGCTCTCTATCATTACATGGCCTCGGCCCTCAAGCTGCGTTCCTTTATGCTAAACGAGTAAGCGAATTTGACGATTACACACCCATTCTATTTCTCTTTTACCGGGTGATAACTACACAATAAACTGGAAGCAAGGATGATATAGTGTTATTTTTATAGGTTTGTTCTTTTTTTTTTACTTTTATATATGTATATCGAAACACTGTAAAATATTTCTATAGTC
>CAXAOA010000376.1:10000-40000 GCA_963970395.1 Ephialtes manifestator
CACAAACGATGTGGAGAAATACGAAATCTCGCAGCGAATAAAATGGAAAACAAAGCTGAAATCAGAGGGAGATAATGAAGAAGAAGAAGAAGCAGCAGCGACAAGTCGCCATGATACTGCCGGTATGTTTGGAATCCTCTTCTAAAAAGGCTGTGGCAGTCAGCTATGTTCATGAGAAACTGTTTTATTTGTGCTCTGATTGGCCCAAAAAATTGAATGTCGCAAAAAAATTATTTTTCATAATCAAGTAATAAGGTTTGAAAACAGTGTTTTCAGGGGTAGAATATGCGACTTGAGAACGATGATATAGGTGAAAAGTCGATATTTTGAAAATATTAAAAAATATAAGTGTGAAATTCTCAAATCTGACTTTAATACAGCCGAATTTTTACTGAAGCGCTGCAGGGCTGTCCGTTGCTCCGCTCGCGCGCAGTAGCGCGCGTGTATAACCCTAGTTCTTTAAATACACCCAATGGTTATTGTACGCAATTAATAATTAATATGTTTGTAGGTGAACCAAAGTCAAAATTATTAAAATTATTTGACGAAGTTCTCGAGACTCAACGCGATTTGAAGAAGGATGTCGAGTACGAACTCACGCAATATTTGAGAGAGAAGGTTGTGCCTCGAGACACGCAAGTGTTAGCTTGGTGGAACACCAACAAATCTGCCTTTCCAATTTTGGCAGAAATGGCGAGGAAGTATTTTAACATTCCTGCATCGCAAACAACAAGCGCGTCTATTTTCAACAACGGGAAATATTATAACGCCAAACAGAGCTCAATTATTATTGACTAGCCACGTTGAGCAACTCGCTTTTTTACATGAAAATTGTTAGGAAGTAATGTACTCCTGTGATCCGTTCAATAAACATTGATTCGATTTACTTCTTTTCGATTTTATCGGGTTTGTTTCGTTATTTGTTTCTTTTTCGCTTCATAGACATTTATCGCGGCTTAAAATCTATTTTCATGATAATGTTTCATATGGAGTAAAAGAAAAGAATATTTTATAATATATGGACAGAATTTAATACTGAAACATTTTACTATAAGGATCTTGGGAATTATATTTGACCGTGCGTTAAATAAACGTGCGAGCCGCTCGTGACGACTAAGCGTTCGAGCTACTCGTGGCGCCCGAGCGTTCGAGCTGCTCATATCGGCTGACCATTCGAACCGCTCGTGTCGACTGAACGCTCGAGTCAAATGAGCGATTGAGCGGAACGAGCGCTCATACAACGCTCCAGCGTGCTCGAACATTAATTTTCCGAGCTCAGCAGTGAGCGCTCGAGCACCTCAGCGCTCATGCACATCCCTAACATCTGGACAGTTGAATTCTTATTATTGTTCTAAAAGACTACTCTCGTGTTACTAAAAATGCTATTGTTAATGGGGTTGAGTGAAATACATACGACAAATTGGTTGTTGACAGCCAAACATGTAGAAATGAAAACATGAACAGTAGTTAATACATTAACGAGTGCCAGTGAAAACTAACAAAGAAACAGGGGTAGTTTCAGAATATACATATTGAATATTAAGTTTTAAAAATAAGTTATATGTTGCGAATGGATATGCTTTATGATTTTTATGTATAGGTTATGTTCAGTCATATTCCATTTATTGTATATTGATTATCAACTTTCATTGTAATTGAAGTGTACAAATACACTGAATAAATGAAACAATAAAGAGACACGCAGCAAATAATGACTACATTATTTTATGGTGTATAATACAAAAGGTTGCAATGATTTTTTATAGAAAAAAAGTATTTATATTATCCTTAGTGTTAAATTTATTCAAACGATATATATCTAAATTTTATGGTGGTAGGTAAACACCAATCTAATATTTAAAAAAAAAACTCAGAAAAGATACGTCTGCATTAAAGGGAGGGAGTCAGGTAAAAAAAATTGAATTTGAAAATTCAATATCATCCAAATTCTCTTGCATATAAAAATGGTCGGTGAACTATGTTGTTGGTACTCGATGAAAGGATTTTTTACTGTTGACTGACTTGCATATGCCTTTCAGTATTAACTTAAGCATAGATCTTAGGTTTTCCACTCTGCGGGTGATTCAGACCAAACAGCTAGGCACATTAGGCTAGTTGACGTCTCATTTTCTTCTTTACAAAAAGATACACCGGCTAAGCGGAGGAAATATTTTTTTTTTCATCCTGAAAGCAAAGTTAATCAATGATTTAGAAAATAGCATAAAATTTATTTATTATAAATTATGACACTTAAAAACTATTACCTTTTATTAACATTTGCTCCGCTTAGGCGGTGTATCTTTTTATGAAGAAGAAAATGAGATATCAACCAGTCCAATCTGCCTAGCAGTTTGGTCTGAATCACGCGCAGAATAGGTTGAAAATCAAGTTTCGGCAAATGGCATCTAAAGTTTATGACTCAAAAATAGTATATTACACACCTAGGGCAGTAAAGTAAGAAATGTCTCAGATCACACGTAAAACATGTGATCTGAGGCTTTCTTATTTACTGCCCGAGGAGTGTATACGATTTTTCTCATCGACGGAGCCGAAAACCGGGAACTTGTGGGAACATGTGGGAAAGTTGTCGCTTTCGGCCCGGAGGTGAGAAAAAATTTATTGCACTGCTTTCACCTTTGGGGCATCTTAGTACCTTTAACGAACAAAATGAAAATATTATTTGCAAGTCAGGTTTCAGAATATTAGTAATTATTTTACAAATAAATGTTTTTTTTATTAACAAATAAATAAGAAAATGAATGCATAATATTTTTAAAAACCTGAGAATAACACTGGGATGATCTCTTTTATTGACAACATCACTGACAATTTGTCCAGTGCTGAAACATTCAGAAATGTATTGCAAACACATTAAATCACCACTTCAAAAGAAATAATACATATTTAAACACTTCTGATGATTGTTGATTCTGTTTTAAACACTGTTAATTAAAAAAAAAACAGCGAACGGCCAATGGAATTAAGTTAATAACATAGTATGAACAAAAAATAAAAGCGTCAATTAGAGGTTATGCTCTCGAGTGTAGCAGAAGTCAATTTCCCGGCAATAACACGCTGCGCATACGATACGCATCAAACTATCATAGCGCATGCCCCGTTATTCGCGCGAATTCAAATATGATGTAAATGTTACTTGTTGCATTGGAGACATCACACTGTCATCGCATCGTTTATATCGCGTTTCACTAATTGTTTTCAAAAATGGTAAACAGATAAAAATTTATTTACAAATACATAATTAATTTATTTATTTATAGAAAAAATCATTAAAAAACAGTCATATTGCAGAAATCGGCAATTTTTCGGCTTTATGTCTAAGATTTTGAAGGTTCAAAGATCACACTTAACTAAACAAAGCTGCAGAAAGTGAAATAAAAGAAAATTATTGAATTAAAAAAAAATTTAACACCCTGAATTATTTTGTGTCAACAAAAAATTGGCCTTAATGTCCGCTGTAACGCCGCAAAATTGCGCGTTACAATGATTGATATCGTTCTCCTCGCTCTTCGACTCAAGGGCGATCTCGCAGGGTCATAATAAGAAATTTAGAGTATTTATTAATTATTTTTCGATTATTATTTTTTTTTATGTACGACGACGAGAGAGAGACCGATCGACGAATGGAAAAGAGAGATTGTATTTTGACACGCTACGTGCGTCCCGGCAGCTTCCCGAATTAAATCGGAGGACTTTGCGAGCTAATTTCTCACCAAACTATAACTACAGCCTCCACCTACGCAGTAGTCATCTTTTCTACGCCTAATGGGGAAGGCATTCACAGTTGATCAGCGGATGCATCTCAGAATACCAGCGCAATATTCGAGCTTACGCGCTCGAAAAGGGCCTAGCGCATGGTTGGTAGTATAGCGAGCTACCGAACCTTGATGCGCACCGATAACAGCTACGCTAATTTGTCAATTCGCCTAGCGAGGCGCCAGGTCCCGTCTCTGCGTGAGAGCGCTTCAACGCTTTCCCCCGATTAGCGCAATTTTGAATAACTAAGGGTGGAGAGCAAAGTTCACGAGCGAGATCGATCGCGATCACTCAAGGCTTTTTCGCGGATATCGTCGAGCGAGGAGGACGTCTCGCAAAATATTAGTTATTACGAGGAAGTACATTGAATCTCCGTTGAGGAAAACTGTCCGAGGAGTAACTCATTTGCCGTCTCTCGTCCCGGTGAGCTCCATATATTTATTGTATTATTTTTCTGGTCTCAATTGTATTAGTTTATTTTATTTAATCGCGAGTGTTACCATTGTAAAATAGAGTTTGGTCCTGCCGGTCGTGTTTGACTCTCCGCGTGGAGAATAATTTCGTTGAAGATATTTGTAGTGTGTTGTTGTTTTATAACGAATTTTCTCTGACGTGTGAGTGTGCTTCGCTGGCGGCTTCGAGCCATTTTTAATGTAAGATTGTTGTGAGAAAATTAGAGTCTCCGTGAATAATTATTTCTAGTAAAATCAGACGTGTGCGCGAATCGCCCTTAAGCCTTCGTCCCGGAAAAGCCATAGTGTTAAGTATGTGTGTGTGTGGTCCGTATGTGTGCCCTTGGTTGTCCCGTTAATAGCGTCTTTTGGTTTTTCGTGAGGGACTCAACTTCAAGGCCATATTAAGTGTTGTATAATTTTGTTAAATGATTTCATTGGCCTTGTCGTTTATCGCGTTTAAGTGTTTTGTAATTTTATACGCGGTCGTCCCGGTCCTTGTTAATTATTTATTCAAGAGTGTGTGAGTGTGCGTGCGTGTGAATGTTCGTAATTGTTTGTCGGGAAATTATTTTTAAAAAAGTTATAATTTATTTAGGGGCCAAAGTGTGGCCGCTAAAAAGAGATATTTTGCGTGGACATTTTATTAATTATTTGTTTCTTTAAATTCTTTGATCTTTTAAATAAATTAAATTATTGTGAGTCCCGTATTTTTGTGATATTATTGTTATTTATTTCTCGAACTCTCAGTAGGTCTTACCCCCCCCCCCCCCCCCCCCCACTCTACGTATTGCAGCTGACGCCAAGCCTGGGCTGGCAATTGTCATTTGTTAACGTTGCTTCTCTTCCGGCGCGAAAGCGCCTGGCGCCCAGTTCTTCGGAACGAAAAATAAGGAAGAGAAGTAACATTGGACAATTTAAGGTTGTAGCTTGGGTTTTCCTGCGTTGGGTAAAATTCACGTTACACCGCATATAAAAGCAATAAATAAATAAAATAGTTTCAAATTTAAATATAACAGTCTAATAATTTCTTACGATTTTTGAGGAAATAAAATATAAATGGTACCGTAGAACTTGGCCATTTTTGCGAATTTCGGCATATAACTTTACTAACACATAGATTACATGGAAATGAACATTTTTACAGAAAAAAAAAAATTCGATTTTTTCACATTTTTCACTTGACCCCCCACCCCCCCTTAAGATAAATCAGGAGTACACTGCAAATTTGAGCATAATCCTTCCGCTCACTGCAAAGATTTTGGCAGCTACACGATTTCCACCTAAAAAGTGCCATTTTTTAAGGTAAATGCCTATATTAATAAATAGGAAATATCTTATAATTTATGGGCATACTACTCAATGCTAGATTAAGAAACGCTGCAAATTTCATCTTGTTTGGTCTCTTCAATCCAGAGCCCCTGATTGATACGGACGTCCGGGGAACACAAAATGATCTGAAACCATAAAAAAATACTAAATAATAAAATTCATGTATTCTGTTACACCAAGAATATGCATGTATTTAAGAGATCTGCTGTAAAAAAATAGATTAATTCCTATTACACCAATATTTTCCGTAAAATGTTAAAACAGGCATGTGAAGACCAAATTTAATAGACACTCCTGTGTGTTTTTTCAAAACGTGAGTGCCTAAAAAGGGGAGGAGATCTCTGAAAAAAACTGTCAAATGAAAATTTAAAAATAGAGATGATCTTAAAAATTATAAGAAATCGAAAACAAAGTGGAAAAGAACACTAGCTTGGAAGAAAGTAGAGCACGACCATTGGATAACAGAATGCATTGCTAACTGTAGTAACAGGAAACAATTCTGGTCTACCATAAATAGATTCAGACAGCAAAATAAAAAGAGTAACGATATCAACCTGGAAAAATGGTACGATTTTTTCAAAGATCTCTATACCGAACGTGAGCCACCGTTCGTCGCACCGGACTCAGCGGGAAGCTCAATATTAGACATACCAATTACTCACGACGAGATCAAACGTAGCCTTGAAAGATGTAAAAATGGCAAGTCCCCGGGCCCGGATGGATACTTTATCTTGAATGCTTTTTCAATAAAATAATGGACGACGAAGTAGTGCCACTCTCGTGGTCCGAGCTATACGCATCTATGATTTATAAAAAAAGCGACATAAACGAGCCTGCAAACTATCGCTGTATATCCTTAGTAAACTGCATACCAAAAATATTTACGCAAATTCTAAACGAGCGTCTGACCAAATGGGTGGAAGCGGAGGGATTAATTCCGGAATTCCAATCAGGATTCCGAAGAGAGAGGGGGTGCACCGATAATATTTTTACGTTAAATGCCATTGCCCAAATTCACTTTTGTCGCCCAAAGCGACAGGTTTGCACCTTTTTTATAGACTTTGTAAGAGCTTTTGACTAAGTGAAACATAGTTTACTATAGGAGAAACTACACGGCCTCGGAGTGAGCACAAAGTTTATAAATATATGTCAAAGCCTATACTCTAAAGCCACTATCTCGGTGCGCAACCAAAAAGGTCTCTCAAGCCCCGTCGACGTAACAGAGGGAGTCTTGCAAGGAGAAATCCTGAGCCCTCTTCTATTCGCGCTGTACATAAGCGACTTCAAAACATTCCTTGCATCGTAGGGAGCCCGGGGAATTGCCATTAACCACAAACAAGAAATAATGTGCTTAGCGTACGCGGACGATTTAGTCTTATTCGCGGACACGCCGCAAAATCTCAGAAATAACACCAAAAATGTTTTCCCAAAACAAAAATGGTACGCCAAGTTAAAAAAATTGCTTTCAAAAAAATTGCTGACAAACAAAATTCCTTGCAAAAATATTAAACCAAATCCAATATATTAGCCAAGTTAAACTCGCTACAAAAAAAACTTGGTGTGCCAGGGACTAGCTCCCGTACATGGTCCATTAGCCAACATAAACTCGCTACAAAAAAAACTTGGCGTCCCAGCGACTAGCTCCCGTACATAGTCCATTGAAGTAAGTGCGGGAGAAAACAATTCCTAATGATATTTCGTGTTTCGTATTACCGAACCTGCAGAGTGAGCTCAAGTTGCATATCGTACCTTATTCATTACTTTTATCTAATTTATCAGTTTGTATCCCTACCCATGTACGAATCTCAAACCGGCTGGGTCTTGGCGCAGTACCGTTGCCAACGTTGACGATACTGGCGAGTAATACTGGGGAGGTATTGTAACATTACAGACTCAACGCTGGCGCAACGTTGGGATGATCATACCGGTCCTATGTTTGCCCCTTGGTATTGGCATGGTACTGGCTAGCGGTACTGGTGAAGTACGTTGGGCCAGTACTGGACCAAAGTTGAACCGTAGTCCCGAGGAGAATCTTCAGTCTGTACAGTGCCAGTAAGGTTTTTCTAACGATGCCGGTGCTGGCAACTAATTCTGGTAAGGTACAACCGATACTGAAGAGGTATTGACTGAACGATGGCACAACTCCGGGATGATCATACCGGTCCAACGCTTACCTCACGGTATTGCGCCGACACTGAGTGTGAGCCGTTGGGCCGAGGTCCAGTTTCAGAAGCGAGCCAGTACCGAACCAGAACCGAATATTAATATTCATATTATTATTAAATTTATATATTACATAATAAAAATATGTTATGATATTAATTATATTGGTAATATTATTTTAGTAATATTAAAAAAAGAAAAAAAGTGATTCCTTTACAATTACAATTTTTCCGTGATGCTCCCTGAGAAGTGATGTGTGGGGATTTGAACCTAAGACCTATCGACCTACCTAACTACCTATCTACCTAAGAACGTACACGCTAACCACTAGACCAAACCGACTATATGGATTTCTGATACTAGACTTTCATAAAGGTTGCTTCGAGTATAACAATCACAGAAATATAGACGGATTTGAGTAAAAATATGCCACCCGGTATTTTCGAGGTCGCTGATTACGAATCTGATCTCAAAATTGAGAGATTCAAAATGGCGGAGCCAATATGGCGGACCGAAAATGCTAAAAGTAACGTGGTGTGAATAAGACTGCGTACCCGAAAGCTATTTATGTCGTTGACTACGAACCTTAACTGCACATTAGGAAATTCGAAATGGCGAATCCAATATGGCGGACCAGATATTAAAAACCGTTTCGATTTAGATGAAACTCAACACCCATAGGTTTTCGCAGTCCCTGATAACGAATCTGAATACGAAATTCACGAATTAAGTCACGGGTCCAAGATGGCGTATCGAAATGCAGAATTTCAAAATGGCAGACCAAAATGTAAACCGTAACTAAATTTCAATCAGAGACTGGATACGTAAAGGATTTCGATGTTACTTTATACGAATATGAATACAATTTTCGGCCAGCGTTGGGACAGTGTAACTCCAGTACTCTAACGAGTCTTGGATATCCGTCGACAATATTATAAAGTCTGTATAAAACATAAATTTCGGTGCAGTATAATGCCAGTACTTAGTTGTATGTCAGGCTGATACTAGCAAAGTTTGCTCTATAACAATAAAATAAGTTTCGGCCTAGTCCGGGCCCAGCACTCGGACAGCTCTCGGCGGTGTTCCGGCAATATATTCAACCAGTACAACGCACACCTGTTGGGACAGTATTACCCCAGTACTCAGTCGAATGCCAGGTTAGTATTGGCAAAATTTGCTTGCCGACAAAAAGACGAGTTTCGGCGAAGTGGGCTCCCAGTACTTGGACGACTTTCGCCGGTGGTCTGGAAATGTATTCAGCCAGTACGAAGGACAACTGTCGGAACAGTATTATTTCAGTACTCAGTCGCATGTCAGGGTGGTACTGGCAAAGTTTGCTCGCTGACAATAAGATGAGTTTCGGCCTAGTCCGGGTCCAGCACTCGGACAGCTCTCGGCGGTGTTCCGGCAATATATTCAGCCAGTACAACGCACAACTGTTGGGACAGTATTACCCCAGTACTCCGTCGAATGCGAGGCTAGTATTGGCAAAGTTTGCTTGCCGACAAAAAAACAAGCTTCGGCGAAGTCCGCTCCCAGTACTTGGACGACTTTCGCCGGCGGTCTGGAAATATATTCAGTCAGTACGAAGGACAACTGTCGAAACAGTATTATTCCAGTACTCAGTCGTATGTCAGGGTGGTACTGGCAAAGTTTGCTCGACGACAATAAGATGAGTTTCGGCCTAGTCCGGGTCCAGCACTCGTACGGCTCTCGGCGGTGTTCCGGCAATATTTTCAGCCAGTACAACGCACAACTGTTGGGATAGCATTACCCCAGTATTCTGTCGAATGCCAGGCTAGTATTGGCAAAGTTTGCTTGCCGACGTTAAGACGAATTTCGTTGAAGCCCACGCCCAGTACTTGGACGAACCCCGGCTGAGTGCCGTCCATATTATCATGGACGTACTGGCCACAAGTACTGACGCAGCATGGTGCCAATTGTTAATCGGTGATGTGACAACACTGTCCAACGCCACTTGGCGGCCAATTCCGTTTTAGTACTGGACCGTATTGGCAACTCTGGCAGTATATCAGAATTCGTACATGGGCAAAATAGAATGTTTATCGAGGGACAGGTTTTAACAAAAAAACGGAATGCTTTTATCGAACCAATGCCTTCCTCTGAAATAGGCATTTTCAAAATCGCGCTGCCTACTGGCTTAGGCATTATATTCGCATTAATGCTATTTCTGAAAAGTGCATGATATTGCCAATTCGTAACCGTACATACGTTATCAGCCTTTTGCATATGTAAGCATTGCTGATGGATAGAAAGAAGCGAGACGATTTATGTATCAGTAGAGCAAAAAAAAACGAATAATATTAATGAAAAAAGTTGTCAAGCGAAAAATACATTTTTTTTGTATTATGAAAATAAAATACGTTTACAAACCAGAAGATTCCAATTTCTTTCTTGAGCTAATACTTAAAAGTAATCTTGAGGCATGCGACGGAAAGACTATAATATTCTAGTATCCCATTAAAGGAAATCCCATACAAATAACCCAAAACCCACACCTTACTTTGACTTCAGATTCGTAATTAGTTCAAGATTCAAAACCATCCAGCAATGCAGTTATGCGATACGTGTAACACGTATCGCACCAGTATGGTCACATTGCTGGACGACATGTCTGGCGACAGCTATAATAATTTACTCGGCAACTATATGACAGCTTTCTTACAAGCCATGGCCAGTACTGATTCGACTGGTAGGCCGAGTGTTGGTGATATTTTTTAGCCAGTAAGAACAATAAGTGTTGGGGCGTTATGACCCCAATACTGAGTCACAAGCCAGGCTGGTACTGGCAAAGTTTGCTCACCGACAATAAGACGAATTTTGTCCTAGTCCGCGCCCAGTACTCAGACGACTATCGGCAGTGTTCTTGCAATATTTTTAGTCAGGACAAAGCACAACTGTCGAGACAGTATTATTCCCGTACTCAGTCGCATGTCAAGCTAGTACTGGCAAAGTTTGTTCGCCGACAATAAGACGAGTTTTGGTCAAGTCCGTGCCCCGTACTTGGACGGCATTCGTCGGTGGTCCGGCAATTTTTTCAGCCAGTGCAAAGCACAACTGTCGGGACAGTACTGCCCCAGTACTCAGACGCATGCCAGGCTAGTATTGGCAAAGTTTGCTCACCGACAATAAGACGAGTTTTGGCCAAGTCCGCGCCCAGTACTGCGACGACTTTCACCGGTGCTCCGGCAACATTTTCAGCCAGCACAAAGGACAACTGCTGGGATAGTATTACCCCAATATTGAGTCGTAAGCCAGACTGGTACTGGCAAAATTTGCTCACCGACAATAAGACGAGTTTTGTCCTAATCCGCGCCCAGTACTCAGACGACTATCGGCGATGTGCCGGCAATATTGTCAGCCAGCACAAAGCACAACTGTCGGGACAGTACTGCCCCAGTACTCAGACGCATGCCAGGCTAGTATTGGCAAAGTTTGCTCACCGACAATAAGACGAGTTTTGGGGAAGTCCGCGCCCAGTACTCCGACGACTTTCACCAGTGCTCCGGCAACATTTTCAGCCAGCACAAAGGACAACTGTTGGGACAGTATTACCCCAATATTGAGTTGCCAGCCAGACTGGTACTGGCAAAATTTGCTCACCGACAATAAGACGAGTTTTGTCCCAGTCCGCGCCCAGTACTCAGACGACTATCGGCGGTGTCCCGGCAATATTGTCAGCCAGTACAAAGCACAACTGTCGGGACAGTACTGCCCCAGTACTCAGACGCATACCAGGTTAGTACTGGCGCAGTTTGCTTGCCAACAATAAGACGAGTTTCGTCCAAGTCCGTGCCCAGTACTTGGACGACCGCTGGCTGAGTGCCGTATATTTTGTCTTGGAAGTACTGGCCACCACTACTGGCGCGGTACGGAGCCAGAGGTTGATCAGTACTGTAACAGCACTGCTCAACGACACTTGGCGGCCGATCCCGTTCCAGTACTGGACCGTATTGGTAACTCTGGCAGTATACCTGAATTCGTACATGGGTACTTTCTTTTGACCTCATTTAATCTAATAATATCTTAATATATATATAAATCTTTGAAAGATTATTATTCTTCGAACTGTCGGTGCGGTGGGGGTCAAAATAGCGAATGGCTAAAGTAGCGAATTTCTGAATTTCAGAATAATGCCCTGGCAAACAGTGTCACCGACTTTTTAACCGGTGTTTTAACCAGTCTCGATTAACCCCCGTTTTCACCCAGTTTAACTGACCTTTTAACCGAAATTGTTATTTTTTAAGCGATTTTTACTGGTGAATTAACCGATTGTAACCGACATTCTTACCGAATTAATAAAACTCAATTTTGCTTGGTGAATTCAACCGATTTTAACTGACAGTTAAACCGAACGAAACGATTTTAATCGGTTAAATTGTCGGTTAAAACTGCTGAAACAGTGGGCTAATCGAGACTTATCTTTCCTCGGTTAAAATGTCGGTTAACTTCAGTTATTTCCGGTTAACACTACGGTGACACAAATTACCAGGGTGAACATCTGAATCTAGAATGGCTTTCATTATGAAATTCGCTATTTTGATTGCTTTGAATAGAATGAGGGTCAAAACAGCGAATGATCCCCCCCCCCCCCCTCTGCCCAGGCGGTACCCTTAAAAACACGAATAGCGAATTTCAGGATAATAATCATGGCCGCCTTCGGAATAAATAGAGTAGCAGTAGCGACCGTCGCGTCAGGAGTAAGCCCGTCCAGTCAAGATCAAACAGACAAATCGTAGTGTGAAGGCAACATTAATTTCTTTTTAGCATAGTGTGCGTAAAATTCGTTTTTACACACCCATATGAGTGCGTAAAATGCAACTTTATGAAACAGTGTGCGTAAAATAAAAAAATTATTTTTACTTTTCTTTACCACGTTTTTAACGTTTTAAAACGCCACGGTGGTTGGAAGTCGGGACAAACCGCGGAAGGTTCTATCGAAGATTCGACGGGTAACAAAAGAAGAATTTCAATGCGAATCGCGGACGCTATTAATGATGAAGATAATGCTCCAGCTTCCAAAAAAGGGAAAACTACCATAACAGTTACAAAAAAAGAAATAGTTCGTGAAATGTAACTCAGAAATTCAAATCAGAAATTCAGTATTATTGAGCGTATTTTCTCTGTGATGTTATATGTTATATGCAATAATTAATAATTATATTACCAAATAAAGTAATTATAATTATAAACAAAGTTTACTCACAATTAAACACGTTCTGTCTTTTTTGCGAATGCATAATAAATCTATTTCTGTCTTCAGTGGGGGGGCTTCGCCCCCCCAACCCCCCACCGGGGCTTCGCCCCTGGACCCCAGCAGGGGCTTCACCCCTGCACCCCACCGGGGCTTCGCCCCTGGACCCCCGCGTTGTATTCCCCTAAACGCAATGCGAATTTTACGCACGTCATGCTAAAAAATATCGTATGCGACTCGGGCGTACGTTTTACCCACTCGCGTGATCGCGCCGGGCACTCATGCACGACGATCACTGCTCGTGTGTAAAATCGCATTTTACGCCCTTGTTGCATAATATACTATTTTTAACTTGGCGTCGAGTCGCTACCGCGACTCTTGACTGAATCTAGAATGGTCATCATTATGAAATTCGCTATTTTGATTGCTGTGAATAGAATGAGGGTCAAAATAGCGAATGATCATCCCCCCCCCCCACACGCCTCGCGGCTTCGCCCCTCGGCACCGCCCACGTGGTACCCTTAAAAACATGAATAGCGTATTTTAGAATAATGAACATCGGAATCTAGAATGGCCATCATTATGAAATTCGCTATTTTAGCCATTCGCTATTTTGATTGTTTTGAATAGAACGAGAGTCAAAATAGCAAATGACCCCCCCCCCCCCCCCACCCGCCCTGGCCAAGGGGCGAGCCATTTTTAGAGGGTCATTTTTAGAGGTCCGTTGTCCTCCCGTTCTTACTTCAATGGACTATGTACGGGAGCTAGTCGCTGGGACGCCAAGTTTTTTTTGTAGCGAGTTTATGTTGGCTAATGGACCATGTACGGGAGCTAGTCCCTGGCACACCAAGTTTTTTTTGTAGCGAGTTTAACTTGGCTAATATATTGGATTTGGTTTAATATTTTTGCAAGGAATTTTGTTTGTCAGCAATTTTTTTGAAAGCAATTTTTTTAACTTGGCGTACCATTTTTGTTTTGGGAAAACATTTTTGGTGTTATTTGCTCTGTTTTTGAAAGTGAAAACGTAATTTAAAAAAATAATGAGAACTCATGTTTTAGTTATATCTGTGTATTGATTAAAAAGTTCATGTACAATGAACAGTAAATGAAGGTAAGTAGACACTACTAAATGTATCCTGCATGTTTACAAAGAACAGAGGCAGCAATAAGAATTCTACAAGAATTCTTGTCTAACTTTGCAAACTCAAAACATTCAATGAAACCAAAATTTCTATAGACTCGAAATCTCGTCAGAGGTGAGGCATTCCATTATATATATACAGACAGAGAAATCGTCGTGTGACAGCAACATTAATTTCGTTTTTAACTTGGCGTCGAGTCGCTACCGCAACTCTTGATGATATCAGACTTAGGATGATACCATCATCCAACATCGACGGATGCAATGCTCTCATTGCAAATGGAAGAAATGCGTAGTTAGCACAAGCGAGCTCCAGTTGTAGTACAACCGAAAGGGCATCCTGGGTCAGAGAGAAAAGTGGTTCCGAAAGTAAAGAAAGTGCCACTCCATCTGGTACCATTATCAAACCACCGTCTAAATCGTTGACAATCACGTCCATCCATCTAGAAAAAACATAAACATCTGACTCATCGAAATTTCTTATACTTCATTCCTCCAAAATCTAGTCATTCAGCTAATTTTTTGCACGTATTCAGTAGAACTATTCAGTAGTTCTTCAATTGTAAACTATTGTATAGTTCTAGACGCAATAGTTCCTTCTAATAGTGTACTTTTATCTCAATAGTGTAGTTCAATAGTTTCTCCCAATAGTCTGCCAATTTAACAATGGTTTATAGTTTAAGGGGAAGGAGCCAGGTAAAAAAAATTGATTTTGGAAATTCAATATCATCCAAATCCTATTGCATATAAAAATGCCCAATGCACTATATTGTTGGTGCTCGATGAAAGGATTTTTTACTGTCGTCTGACTTGCATATGCTTTTCAATATTATCTTAAGCAAAGTTCTTAGGTTTTCCATTCTGCGCATGATTCAGATGAAACTACTAGGCAGATTGGAATGGTTGACATCTCATTTTCTTCTTCATGAAAAGATACACCGGCTAAATGGAGCAAACTATTTTTTTTTCATTCTGAAAGCAAAGTTAATCACTGATTTAGAAAATAGCATAACATTTATTTATTAATAATTGTGTCACTGAAAAAATATCACCTTTTAATAACATTTGCTTTATTTAGCCGGTGTATCTTTTCATGAAGAAGAAAATGAGATGTCAACCATTCCAATCTGCCTAGTAGTTTGATCTGAATTAGAGTTGTGAAATTTTTAATGTGAAAATAATGCATTATTTTTTACGAAAAAAATGGAGTATGGAATTCGGATCCACTATCCATTACTTTATTAATGAGTAATGGAATTCGGATCCATTACCCATTACTTTATTAATGAGTAATGGAATTCGGATCCATTACCCATTACTTTATTAATGAGTAATGGAACACACATCCATTACCCATTACTTTATTAATGAGTAAGCTACCTCTATGAGGAAGTATGTTATTCCATTTTTAGCTTCCTCATAGAGGAAGCTTTGTAAAACGCGAAAAATAATGAGGAAGCAATGTGCAAGGTTCTACATTGCATCCTTGTTTTAATTAGATAAATATACATGTTGTGGATTCGTTTTTCTATTTCGTTATTATTAGAGCGTTTCCGAAAGTGAATGTGATAATGTATATTTTTAAAAATAATTCAACATTCCATAAAATCAAAAATTTCATACCGTTCGTCACTAAATTATACATATATAATGGCTGAATATTGTTTCATTTTTATTCAAAATTTGAGCTCGCTATCTGAAGTTTTGCAAAAGTTACAATAGAGCGATAATGTCAATTTGTTGAAAAATTCAAAACATCATAAAATTTTTATGGTTCAACCGATCTTAACCAAATTCAATAGCGATCACCGGCGTATGAAAGCTCACATTCATACCAATTTTAAGATCAAAATCTCGAAAATTGAAAAAGTTATTGCGTAATCAGACATTTTTCAAAAAATTAAAAAACGCGTAATAATTTAACGATGAAGTGGAGTTTAACAAAAATCTGTATGAACGATGAGGCTTGATCCCTCTATCTATTGTCCAAATTTCAGCTTGATATCTCAATGCATTCCCGAGTTATAAAGGTTTACATTTTTCGATCGTGTAACATACACACACACACACACAATACATACAGACATTTTTTTCTAAATCACTTTTCTCGACGTTTTGGCCCATTCTGAGTGTACTGACATGAAAATCTCGAAAAAAAAATTTCATGAAAAAGCTTCTTCTATGAGGAAGCAAAAAGTAATGGGTGATGGACCTCTGCTCCATTACTCACTAATAAAGTAATGGGTGATGGACCTCTGCTCCGTTGCTCATTAATAAAGTAATGAGTAGTGGATTCGAGTTCCATTATCAATTTTTTTCATTAAAAATTATGCATTATTTTCACATTAAAAATTTCACAACTCTGCTTTCAACTAACTTCTAGCTTTTGACTGACTACTAACTTTTCACCAACTGATGACTACCTACTAACTAACTTTTAACTTTTAAAAGTCAGAAGTTAGTCAAAAGTTAAAAGTAACTGAAAAGTTAGTCAAAAGTTGGAAATTAGTATAAAGTTAGAAGTTAGTTGAAAGTTAGTCAAATGTTAGAAATTAATAAAAAGTTAGAAGTTAGTCAACAGTTTGTCAAAAGTAAGAAGTTAGTAGTTAGACAAAAGTTAGTCAAAGGTCAAAAGTTAGAAGTTAGTTGAAAGTTAGTCAAATGTTAGAAATTAGTCAAAAGTTAGAAGTTAGTCAAAAGTTAGAAGTTAGTTAAATGTTAGAAATTAGTCAAATGTTAGAAATTAGTAAAATGTTAGAAATTAGTCAAAAGTTAGAAGTTTGTCAAAAGTTAGAAATTAGTCAAAAGTTAGAAGTTAGTTGAAAGTTAGTCAAATGTTAGAAATTAGTCAAAAGTTAGAAATTAGTCAAAAGTTAGAAGTTAGTCAAAAGTTAGAAGTTAGTCAAAAGTTAGAAGTTAGTCAAGTTAGTCAAAAGTTAGTCAAATGTTCGAAATTAGTCAAAGGTTCGAAATTAGTCAAAGGTTAGAAGTTAGTAAAAGTTAGTGAAATGTTCGAAATTAGTCAAAGGTTAGAAGTTAGTCAAAAGTTAGAAGTTAGTCAAAAGTTAGTCAAAAGCTAGAAGTTAGTTAAAAGTTAGTCAAAAGTTAGAAGTTAGTTAAAAGTTAGTCAAAAGTTAGAAATGCAACATGTCGCAAATGACTATTGCTAAGATTTTCAGGTATCCGGATAGTTCGTCTCTGAGAAATCGCCCGTCTATCGCGACCTGTTTTAACCGCAGACTTCTAATGATATTATATTTATTCATTTATTTTTCAATTTTTCGAACGATTTTGCTATTCATCTACTTATTTATTAACTTTTTGAACGATTTTCCGATTTATTTATTTATATATTTATTTATTAAGCAAATTTTTCTAAAGTAATGGGACTATCATATATCCATTAGCACGTTCATTACCCATTACTTTAAAAAACGGTGATGGATGTGAGTTCCATTACTCATTAAAAAAGTAATGGGTGATGGATGTGAGTTCTATTACTCATTAAAAAAGTAATGGGTAATGAATGTGAGTTCCATTAATCATTAAAAAAGTAATGGGTGATGGATGTGAGTTCCATTACTCATTAAAAAAGTAATGGGTAATGAATGTGAGTTCCATTACTCATTAAAAAAGTAATGGGTGATGGATGTGAGTTCCATTACTCATTAAAAAAGTAATGGGTGATGGATGTGAGTTCCATTACTCATTAAAAAAGTAATGGGTAGTGAATGTGAGTTCCATTACTCATTAAAAAAGTAATGGGCAACGGATATGAGTTCCATTACTCATTAAAAAAGTAATGGGTAACGGATATGAGTTACATTACTCATAAAAAAATAATGGGTAACGGATATGAGTTCCATTATTCATTAATAAAGTAACGGGTAATGGTTCTGAATTCCATTATGCATTGTTAAAGTAATGGGTAAAAAAAACGATAATGCATTAAAAAAATAATGCATTATTTCCAACTCTGATCTGAATCATGCGCAGAATGGAAAATTAAGCAAAGTTCTTAGGTTTTCGATTCTGTGCATGATTTTCAGATTCAACTACTAGGCAGATTGGAATGGTTGACATCTCATTTTCTTCTTCATGAAAAGATACACCGGCTAAATGGAGCAAACGTTAATAAAAGGTAATATTTTTTAAGTGACACAATTATTAATAAATAAATGTTATGCTATTTTCTATCAGTGATTAACTTTGCTTTCAGAATGAAAAAAAAAAATAGTTTGCTCCATTTAGTCAGTGTATCTTTTCATGAAGAACAAAATGAGATGTCAACCATTCCAATCTGCCTAGTAGTTTGATCTGAATCATGCGCAGAATGGAAAACCTAAGAACTTTGCTTAAGATAATATTAAAAAGCATATGCAAGTCAGACGACAGTAAAAAATCCTTTCATCGAGTACCAACAATACAGTGCGTTGGGCATTTTCATATCATCGAGTACCAACAATACAGTGCGTTGGGCATTTTCATATCATCGAGTACCAACAATACAGTGCGTTGGGCATTTTCATAAAAAAATATTACCTTTTATTGACATTTGCTGCATTTAGGCGGTGTATCTTTTCATGAAGAAGAAAATGAGATGTCAACCATTCCGATCTGCTTAGTAGTTTGATCTGAATCATGCGCAGAATGGAAAACCTAAGAACTTTGCTTAAGATAATATTGAAAAGCATATGCAAGTCAGTCGACAGTAAAAAATCCTTTCATTGAGTACCAACAATACAGTGCGTTGGGCATTTTCATATATAATAGTAGTATATATAATAATTTCCAAAATCTTTTTTTTTTATGTGTCTCCCTCCCCTTAATAGTTCAATAATTCTAATTATTTTTAATTTTTAATACTTTTTTTCTATGTCGACATCTACGAAGCCAAATTGCTCTTGTCAGCATAGGATCTGTCGAAACCCTACTGACAGCTGCAAAGCCAAACAGCTCTTGTCGCTTGTTAATATTTCAATAATATTTCAATCAACTACAAATCCGAACAACTTTTGTTAATGAACGACCGAAAATCTATGCAGACATTGATTAAAAGAAGGTTAATCACGACAGATACTTACTGAAATGAGGTTAGTCACGACAGACACTGATGAAAACGAAAAAGATCACACTTTGTGATGAAAAATAATCCCATAAACGATGTTGTTGTCAACGCTCATTTATCACACACTCATTTATAAAAAAATTAATTAAAATTTCAGCACTGATTTAAAGTATGATTTAAAATATTACGCACTGATTTAAATTTAAATTATTAAACACTGATTAAAGTATAAAAATACGCGAATTATAAATGTACACTTCGCGTCGAGTCGCTACCGCGACTCTTGATGATGTCGGCTGTGCAACACGCGCTGACTGACTGAACGGCTGGCGACTGTGTGACGTCACACACTGGTTGCTCGCGAGCCGCCACTCGCGCCTGCGCGCGGCGCTTCTATATAATGTATGTATGTGAATACGTGAATCGAGATTGTGTGAGTGCGTTAAACACGAAAAACTTTAAAAAGACCAGATATCAGCGGTAAATGAACCGATTTTCTTGTGACAGGTCTCATTCGAAAGAAAAAAAAAAAATAGAAAATATTGATCATGATACATTTTTCGTTCGCGACATGTGGTCAGAGATAATACGTCGGCAAATATAGGTTGGGACATTTAAAGTTGTGTGAGTGCGGCCGTACGGGAGGAACATAAAGTCGCTCGGCGAGAATTACTAAGATGCCAGATATCAGCATTAAAGAAACAGATTTCCTTGCCGCAGGTCTCATTTGAAAGAGAAAAAAAAATAAAAAATATTGAACCTGACACATCTTTCGTTCTCGACGTGTGGTCAAATATAATTCGAGTTATAATTTGAAAACGGCCGGTGAGTGGCCGCCTTCGGAATAAATAGAGTAGCAGTAGCAACCGTCGCGCCAGGAGTAACAGCCCGTCCAGTCAGACAGACAAATCGTAGTGTGAAGGCAACATTAATTTCTTTTTTAACTTGGCGTCGAGTCGCTACCGCGACTCTTGATAAACTAAAAATAGTAGAACAATACTGCGAAGCCAAATGCCTTGAAGTTAATAGGAATTGTGACGTGATTTTTTAGAAATCACGATCACAAGGGCTTGTGTTATCGTTACTTGCTATTTTTCAGCGTTTTCGAGCTGCTTTCCCTCGAATTTACGTGTTCTCGGTTTAGCTAAGAATTGTAATTCTTAGGTTTTGTTATTGTTGTTGTAAAGTTTCGGTAGATCGGTGCACTCAAATCTGTCGCGAGGATGAGAGCTCAAAGAAACGAGCAGCCCGGCAGACAAGAGTCACCGAACGAGTCTTGCGATTAGTTGTAGACCGGTGTAAATCCGGCGCCCTATTGCGATAATGTATTGCGCTAGAGAATGGGTGGAGTTTTGTTGGTTGTTTGTAAAGGATGGAGCATCCTGTTGCAGTATAGTGCATAGGTGTGCTGAGAAGGCCCGTTTTCGCGCGAAGTATTAAGGGAGGCGATTGTATAGATTTCGAAAATGTTACCGGCATGATTTGCGTTCCCGATATAGCTACGAGGTGATTCGAGGGAGAGGGCAGTAGTTCTCGAGTAAGGGATTTTGGGAGGGATTAATAATTATTATGACGAGATTTCGATGATTGCTGGAGACAATCAGTCTGGCTCGGGACACCGCCAAAGTGCCTCGGGTCTAATTAAGCTCCCGTGTGTACAGTTTTTCTGTAGCTCGCGCGCGCGTCTTCGCGTAGTTATCGCGTACTCTATAGAGTACAGTGTGTTCTCGTGATATCGTGTGCTACGTATGCTATGCATACGCGTGCTGCGATAGTTTTATTCATGTGAATAAAATAAATAGTTCTCGCTCGTTTGGTGAAGTGCATTTAGTGTACTTCTGGTTCTCGTAATTCATCTGGGATTTTGTTCTCGTCCCCGGAATTATCAGCAATAATTTTGGGTGAGTTGTTCTCGCGTATTAATTAATTTAATCGAATATTTTCGATTAAAGATCTCGAGACACTGAAGATTCGTGCCGTTACCGTCGAGTTTAGGAAACACGCGCGTTGCCGTGCAACTCGCCGATACCGTTACTGATTCCGATGCTCCACGCTGGCTCCCGCATTAATTAAATAATACAATTTATTGTATTAGCTCTCAGATATTTTTCAAAGAATATCGAAGCTTGCATACCGCTGTTTGAGATCTCGAAAATTGAAAGCTATTTACTGGGCCAAACCTCGACCCTCTCTACCACGACCTAGCAGTCTGAGCGGCCGTGCATTTCCGCAACCGTTCGCTCTCGCAAACGCATCCAGTTGCGTTTGTTAATTTTACGCGACCCCAAAAATTAACTAAGCTACCGTTTTCTTTGATTTTGTTCTCGATCGTGAGTTTTTGCTCCGAACTTTCGATCTGGTTGGAGTCGAGCCTGATCAACTCGATTCCTCGGGCATACCGGTTAGTTAATACCGGTGAAACAAAAATTAACTGGCGCCCACCGGGTTTGCGGATGCGCGAACGAGAGTGGACGGCCGAAGGTGACAGTATCGTGATGTAGTTCCCGAATAAGATTTGGTTCTCGACTGTGCTCACGAAAAATACGTCACAGAATAAATCGAAAATCTTAGTATTCCACAAAGGGAAATTAAGGAATAATTCTTATCAGTACGCACGTGAGCAAATCGAAGTGGTTGAAGAATTTTGCTATTTAGGAACAGTATTCTCGAGCTCTGGATTGTTCAATGCAAATTTAAATAAATCGAAAAGTTCAACCCAAACCGCGATATAATGCGTTCTTCACATTCTACACGCAACCAAATCGGATACCTGGGAAACTAAAGAGATCCTTTTTAACGCACTAGCAGCGAGCGTTCTACTCTACGGAACAGAAGTATGGGATCTGCGTTATCTGGATGAAATCGACAAAATCCAATCTTCGTACTATAAAAAAATACTAATGCTGCCTCCCTACTGCCCAAATTACGCGCTTAGAATAGAATTATGAATCACGAGTCTGTCAAATAAAGTAATAAAGAAGGCAATGAACTGGCTTATCAAAATAAACGAAATGGGAGAAGAAAGATATCCGAGAATGTGCTATAAACAGCTTATAGAGCCCTTGCAGATAAAAATGAAGTAATAGGTAAATACAACTGGGCAGTCCAAATCAACGAAATAACATCTAAATACGGCGTTGATGTTATCAGAAATCCCCAAATGCGCAACGAGTGTATGCTCAGGTTAGACCTGATAAGAGAGAATGCCAATCGTACTTGATAGAAAAACAGCCGCTAGCTGTAATACGAACAATAATGCAGTGCAGATTAATGGGATCTAATTATGCTAGACTTATTCATAATGAAATCAAAACAAATCTCGATCCTATAAATTAGGGCTTCCACTTTAATTCGGGTAACTCACAAATCAGGATATTCGAACTATTCGAACCTCATCGATCCGAAGTTCAAGACCGGATACCTCGGGTATCCGGGTAATTCGGGTAGTTCGGGTAGTTTGGGAGATTGCTACAATTCGGGTAATTCGGGTAGTTCGGGTAGTTCGGGTAGTTCGAGTAGTTCAGGTAGTTCGAGTAGTTCGGGTAATTCGGGTATCTGCGTAGTTCGGATATCCGGGTAGTTCGGGTATCCGGGTAGTTCGGGTATCCGGGTAGTTCAATACGGGTAGTTCAGGTATTTGATAGTTCGTCAATTTTTCCACGATTAATTTTTTAAAAAACGTCACAATTACGTCACAATTATCAGCATTGTATTAGAAAGTTAATAAAGTATTACACAGCGAAATTTCTTTTCGTTGATTCACGGAAATCTTTGCCCATAAAAATATATACTTGAGTTTCCATACTATCATTTTCTTTAAGTGATCTTAAACTCAATGAAAAGTAGTGACATTGAATCGAGGAAATATTTCTATAAATCAATGAAACGTTTTTCATTGATTCTAAAGAAATTGTCTTCGAGATACAAAAAGCGAAAAGTAAACTATAAAATAATACGTCGCTAAAGTATTGAAAGCACACTAGAGGTTAGTTAAAAAAATGTTTTTCCATGACGTACTGACTGTAGAAACGTTACAGAAATCAGTTTATATCACTTATTGAAACCAACATTGACACGCGGCTATTTATTTTTGTCAGTTTTTTGCTCATCTAATATATTGTTTCTTTGAATAAAGAAAACCCCTTTTTCAAATTAGAATTAAAATTTGGATGATATTGAATTTACAAATTTAATTATTTTGACCTGACTCCCGCCCCTTAACCAACATTAGTGGTGTAACCAACATTTTAACCGAATTTTTTAAAAATCAATTTTGTTTGGTGAATTCAACCGATTTTAACTGACAATTTAACCGTTCGAAAAGTTTTTAATTGGTTAAAATGTCAGTTAAAACCGGTGAAACAGGGGGCTAATCGAGACTTATCTTTTCTCGGTTAAAAAGTCGGTTAACTTGGATTATTTTCGGTTAACACATCGGTGACACAGCTTGCCAGGGGAATTTTTTAAATAAAAAAAGTATTCACAATAACAAAAAATTTAGAATTTTTAGCATAAAAAAATATTTACAAAGAGGATAATTTTTTAGACATTTTAAAATAGAAAACAATTTACAAAAAAAAAACCAAAGGTCAAGGTTTGGTATTCAATACCGAAGGTCGTATCACTTTGTTCAATTTTAAAACGGTTTCAGCCCGATAGCAAAAAATTCGTTCGAGCTCGAGCATTTATGTACTTTTTTCAAAATTTCTAAATTCTTATAAAAATGAAATGCGTTAAGCGTTTTTTGTTAAATTTATACCAATTGAAGATTAGCCAGTACTGTATATGTTGTTTAAATTTAAGCTGATTCGGTCGAATACTTTACACACACTCACACACACCCACACACACACACACGCACGCACGCACAACTATTTTATTTTTCAGGCTATTTTGAACGTTCTAACATGAAAATCTCGAAAAAAAAAATGTTTGCGAAAACAAAGCTTCCTCTATGAGGAAGCAAAAACGAGATCATCAAAGAGTACCACTTTGATTTTTTATAGATAATTATCATAATCTAAACAAAGCGTAATTAAATAACATAATAGTATCGTACCTGCGTTTTGGAGCGTTTCCACTGTCTTCATTCAGCCCGGCCGTGTACCCATGAATAGACTCAAGATGTCGGTTTAACGAAGATGTTGAGCCTTTTGATTGTAAAACTTCATTGCAAAGTTTACAGGTGGCTTCGGTGCCATGTTCCGAACGCTCAAAGTGTTTCCGCACCCAACTCTTTCGCCGCGGCATAATTGCAAAAATTACCGATTTTCTAAAGAATATGAACACGTCCGCGTAAAATCGTATTCTGCATCTACTCTGATATTTCTATTGTGTCAAGTGGTCGAGATATGGGAGAAAGAGATGACTGGAGTACGGGAGGGGATAGCGTGAGTGTGAATCTTAAGTATCGTAGATAGAAGGCACGCGAAGGGCATGCTTTGTTACAAATTTTGCTGAGCCTAACTCGGTTTGAAAGATCTAGGAGTATGAGAGAGACAGGAAACGAATAATGAACAATTCATTTCAGAGCTTAGTCAATTTCGCGAAAACAGATTTTTGACGTTCTGAAAATTCGCGAAGCACATTACTGTAAAATTACAACAAGAAAAAAATTTTAATTTTGCTTTTCATTAAAAACTGATTAAAACTGATTAAAAACTGACTGACCTACTGCTTTTTTCTATCCGTTACCCGTTCCAACCATTGTAATGAATAGCATAGCATGAATATTACACCAAAAAAATGATAAAGTAATTTAAACCAAAATAATATCAGTGCGAAGTCATTCAGTCGTATTCAGATACAGAAACCAAACATTTCATGAAAAGCTCAGAAAAAAACCCATAGTTTTGAATAATTCATTAAAAAAAACAGAACACTCATCCCACTCCTTGATTACTCTTAAAAATATTCATATTTGCGAGGCGAATTGTTTTAGATTTTTTTGAAGATAATAAAAATGGTGCAATATTAATAAAATTTGATTTTTATGGTTATTTGTGTAAAAAAACATGATTTGGAATTGATAGATCATTTTCACAATAATCTCACATCATAGTGTACTTCGAAATAAAGAAGTTTCATATACAACATTTTTCGATATTTTCCATATGCTGAATAAATATGAGCATTCTAAAATATTTTTTTGGTTTTCTCTTTGTCAGTATAAATTTTCAAAAAATTATGGGTGCATAATAATGCACACCATTTTCTGAAAATTTATAGCGTGAATACTCTAGTGAATGTTAAAAAGAAATTCGTAAATGCAATCGTCGTTAGTCAGGGTTGGAGGCTGGACAAATTGGTTTAGAATGCCCCATATGTTCATTTACATCGAGATAAATAGAGTACTCGGACTACCCGGAGTATCCGAACTATTCGGACTACCCGAGCTACCCGAACTTCTTGTACTGCTTAAATAACTTGGACTACCCGAAGTACCCGGACTACCCGAACGATCCGGACGACCTCAACTACCCGGGCTACCCGGACTACCCGAACGACCCGAACTACCCGAACCTTGATCGACTCCGGGTAGTTTCGGGTAAACCGAATATTCGAACTTGAAGTATCAGATCCGCCAGATCCGGATTATTCGGATTTTTCGAATAACCGAGAAAGTGCTAGCTCTACTATAAATGCGTGCGGTATATGTTTTGGACAAGATCCCGAGAGTCTTATCCATATCCTAGCGGAATGTCCAGCGTACGCCAACCTGAGAGCATCCGCCCTCGGTTTTACAGCCGGGACAGATAATAAGACAGAAAAATGTATAGAGCTGTAAAGGGTGAAATCGAAGGAAAGCGTGCTAAGACTCAACTTATTCGTAACGAAGGCGTTAAGAAAACGCGCCCGCGTTCTAAGCAGAGAACACCACACGAATATCGACTAATAAGTTGTGACGTATTTTTCGTGAACGTAACGATAAAAAAATTAGAAACTTGCACATTGCTTCCTCATTATTTTTCGCATTTTACAAGGGTACCTCTATAAGGGATTATGTTAATCAATTTTGGCTTCCTCATAGAGGAAGCTTTGTAAAAAGCGAAAAATAATGAGGATGCAATGTGCAAGGTTCTACTTTGCATCCTTGTTTGCATCCTTCTCTAGGAGCTGTATGACCTTGCAGAAGCACCCGAGGAAGACTCGCCGCAGCGGGGGTGGGTGAGAAGGCTTAAGCTGAAGTATGTCCTAGACCTCAGTCATCCCAGGGTCAAACCGAGGGAAGGCTGAGACCAAGGGACGACGGATGCGACCAACAAAACAGCTCGACCACGATATACATCTCATCACTCAACTAACACACAGTACACATACACAATCACACGCACAACACTTTCCATTGCGGGGACCCACGCTCGGGGTGACCGTTCCCAATGGGATACTCCGTGGTCCCGCGGCGGCCCGGCTGAGCAGAGGGTACAGCTTAAAAACTGGTTTTGCGCTTCCAGGCCGCTGGATAGTACAGGGGCCTGGGACAGCCAAACCAGCAGGTCCTGGCTGCCCTATCAGCCGGCGAATAATCTCTTTGGTCGTAGTAGTGCCGGGTGGCGCCCGGGAAGGGCCCTGCTGCGATCTTAGGGGGGCTCTGCCGAGGCCACTGCCTCCGTGGCCTGTCGCGGCGCGCGGTGCCTGATCATCGGTTACTCGGCGCCCAGGAGGGGGCCATCTCGACCACTATCTCTGAAGACATAGCGAGAGGAGTATGGAAAAACGATGGAAAAAATACAACTAAAAGAAAAAAGTTTAAAAGCGCCCATCGAAAAAAGTATGGAGACCCTTTTCTCCCAACGCGTAGCAGGAACCAGCGGCTGCAATGCCCCAGGGGCGGACTCCTTGCCTCCGGTGGCACAACATACGCCAAGCGACGAGGAGATCAAGAAGGCAGAATCCCTCCAGAGACTCGGAGGAAAAATAGCCGAGCTTCTAGAATTCATCAAGAACAGAAACAACGTACATGGTACAATCCGAAAGCTGACTAGCTCCATCAGCAGTACATTCAATGCGGTACAGAGGATAGAAGAAGGGATATCCATCAAGCGGCGGGAAGCGCGACCTCCTGGGAAGGACCCTGGAGTGTCTACGCAAACACAGACATCTCCCATCTTCAAGCCACCACAACGAAGCAAAAACCGGGTACAGATAGGGCGACACCCGACGGAAACCGAGTGCCAAAGGAGACCAAGAGGAAGAAGAGCTCTCCACTATCGACGGAAGCCAAGGTGGAAAAGAAGAGGAAGCAGCACGGAAACCCCCCTGTCATCCAACCGGAAGAGAGTGCCTGACCAGAACCAGAATGGCAAGAGGCACGCGCTAGGAAACCTCGGAAACAGAGACGAATGCGAATGCTGCCGAATGCGCTTATCATCCAGAAAAGAGGGCAGATGAGTTACGCGGAGATCTTAAGTAGAGTCAAGAAGGACCCTGCCCTCAAAGAACTAGGTAAAAGCGTGAATAAGATTCGCAGAACAGCTACAGGCGATCTGCTGCTTATACTTGACAAAGCAAGAGCCGACAAGACTGTAGAGTTTCGCTCAACAATTGAAGATGCACTCGGAGAAGAAGCTGACATCAAAAGTAGAGTACACGAAATCGACATAGAGATCAAGGACCTCGATGAAGCAGCCACTAAGGAGGAGATCTGTGAAGCGCTCACGGAAGAGTTTGGCAACAATGGCCAGATAACGCCTGAGTCGATCAGGTCTCTCCGCAAAACGTACAGGTATACCCAGACTGCAGTTGTGAGACTGGCCGCTGAAACAGCTAGTAAAGCGATTGATGCAGGCAAAGTACGCATCGGCTGGGTGGTATGCCGCATTCGCGGACAACTGCGGCCCACCAAATGCTACAAGTGCTGGCAGTATGGCCACTTATCGCGAAACTGCAGGAGTGAGGTTGATAGGACCGAACACTGCATTAAATGTGGAGTTGTCGGGCATAAGATCGGCATGTGCAATGGGGATGCCCACTGCGTGCTCTGCTATGAGAAGGGCAGCAAGGCCTGTAGACACATAGCTGGAAGCAGTAAGTGTCCAGCCTATACACAAGCACTCCAGACGCTCATCCGAAAGAGAAAATGAGATTTTTGCAGTTAAACCTCAATCACTGTGAGGCAGCACAGGATCTGCTTGCAAAGACTGTGAGAGAGCTGAGAACCGGACATCGCAATCCTTTCCGAGCCATACAAAAATCTAAAGAGGCTACCCTGGGAAGCCGACAGGACAGGCAAGGCCGCGATCTGGTCCTGCGGCAAATGCCACTTTCAAGAGACAATGGAGAAGTCAGAGGCGAGCTTTGCGCGGGCGAAGGTGAGTGGCATCCACGTCTACAGCTGCTATGCCCCGCCTAGCCTGCAAATTGAGGAATTCAGGGACCTCCTGGACAGACTCGTCAGAGATGCCCGGGGACGGAATCCCATCGCAATAGCTGGCGATTTCAATGCCTGGGCAGTGGACTGGGGCAGTGCGAGGACGGACAGGAGAGGTAACGTCCTCCTGGAGGCCCTCTCTACACTGGACCTGGTCTTACTTAACAGGGGCGAAACACCTACCTTCAGCAGAGGGGAGGCGAGCTCCATAGTGGATCTGACCTTTGTCAGCAGCTGCCTCGCAAGAGACAATGTTAGCTGGAAGGTGACAGACATTTGCACGCTTAGAGACCATCGCGCTATCATATGGGAAGTACGATCCAACTATAAGCGGCATGGACCACCACCGAAGAAATCAAACGCCATTGGTTGGAATGTGGGTGCGTTCGATGGAAACGTGTTCCGCCTAGCCATGGAGAGCGACGGCATCGTGGATGGCAATGCGTCGAAGAAGATGGAGCTGATAATGGCAAGAGTCGTTGAGGCGTGCGACGCTACCATGCCAGGAAAGCATCGGTAAACACCTCGGCAATCACATATGCCATAGCAATTTGGGCTGATGCAATAAAAACAGAGAAGTATCGAAAGAAAGCAGCTGCAGTCTACCGACTTAGCGCCTTGAGGGTATCGTGTGCATTTCGCACGGAGTCAGACGACGCGGTGTGCGTTAAAGCGGGAATGATACCCATCGAGTTGCTGGCAGAAGAGCGAAGATCCTTATACCATCAAAGGGGATCGACATCACAGCAACAAAGCGATATACGACGGCAGGAGAGACAGAACAGCCTCGATCGCTGGCAGACGAAATGGGACAACTCAGTCAAAGGGAGGTGAACGCATCGACTGATTCGTCAGGTCAATAGCTGGGTGAATCGAACGCACGGGGAAGTGGACCATTACGTGACGCAGATGCTTTCTGGTCACGGGAGCTTCAGAGCATAGCTTCATAAGTAGAAATATGTGGAGTCACCGGAATGCCCAACCTGTAGCGATACAGCAGAGGACGCGGAACACGTCTTCTTTCACTGCTCACGCTTCAGAGTGCCTCGCGACCAAGTGGAGGATGCACTCAACAAGCGCATAACACCAGAGACCCTGGTACAGGAAATGTTAGCGACAGCTGCAGGATGGCAAGTAATTAGGTCATCCTCTGGAGAAGTCCTGAAGGAGATAGAACGAGAAGAGAGAGAAAGAAACAAAACGTAGTGAGTGCAGAACTAGGAAGATACCCTAATCCCGCCGGCAACACCGTGATGAGGATGAGGAAAGTAAGGTAACTGCATAACAATCGAGGAAGAGCTGCGGCTGAGACCTCCCCCACCAAGTAGTGCCAAGCGACGGTCCCGCGGGGGGTACAAAAGGTCAAGGAACCCAAGGAGGTAGGGTTTTAGCCGGTAAGAAAACCAGTCCGGCACACGGGGATGTTCGCAATTCCCCATGGTGCACAAAGCACACGCACACGCACACGCACACGCACACGCACAC
>CAXAOA010000377.1:10000-80000 GCA_963970395.1 Ephialtes manifestator
TTCACTTTCAGCACTAACAATCCAAGCTTGGTACCGAAGCCTTTATTATTACAAATTTTTTTTTCAATCTCTACATGTTTCCAGATAAATTTATTTGCGCTCGCAATTTGTCCACTATCGGGGTGGCAATCTCTCTCAAGAAATGGCAAACGCACTATTGAATACACTTTCCGCATTAAAAATCCAAAATTGGTACCTATGACTTTAACATTACAAGTTTTTTTGAATCTCTACATGTTTCCAGATGAATGTATTTGCGCTCGCAATTTGTCCACTATCGGGGTGGCAACCTGTCTCAAGAAGTGGCAAACGCACTATTGAATTCACTTTCAGCACTAACAATCCAAACTTGGTACCGAAGCCTTTATTATTACCAATTTTTGCTTCCTCATAGAGGAAGCTTTGTTTTCGTGAAAAATTTTTTTTTCGAGATTTTCATGTCAGTATGCTTAGAATCACCTAAAAATTCGAGAAAAGTGGTCTAGAAAATATGTCTGTATGTGTGTATGTGTGTGTGTGTGTGTGTGTGTGTGTGTGTGTGTGTGTGTGTGTGTGTATGTATCCAGACACTGAAAATTCAATTGCCCATAACTCACGAACGGCACGATGGATCTAGCTAAAATTTTGCACGCAGGTAGAGTATTGACTCCTCTGTTATCGACGTGATTTTTAATTAAATGTATCAATGTAAACAGATTTTATGCAATTTTTAATTTTTTCAAAAAATGTCGTGATCGCTCTAACTTTCGTAAAAGTTCGCCAATTTAGCTAAATAGTTCTTTATAAATGAAGACACGTTAAATGACGTTTGGTATTGAATTTCAGCGAAATCGGTAAAGCGGTTCCGATTTTATAGAATTTTGAATTTTTCGAAAAAAATACATTTTGCTCTAAATTACGTCGAATCTTGAGAAATGAACCGAAATGTTGTACAGTCGGAAAATAACATACAGCCCCGCTGTGTACGCAATTTGGTGATGATCGGTAAAGTGGTTGGGGTTTTACGGCTTTTTGAATTTTTTAATAAATGTAGAATTTCGCTCATAAGTTCCGCGAAAGTTAAGAAAGTAAGATAAAATAAAAAGAATTAAAAATAATAATCGTCGAGAAATGGAGAAAAGCAGATATTGTAGAAAAGGCAGATCCGCCTTTGATGTCGTCGTCCTCGTCGTCGTCGTCGTCGTTTTCATTTTAAAAAAATGTAGATTTTCGCTATAACTTCCGGAAAAGTTGAGAAAGTACGACAAAAATTTGTATCTAATCAAAATTAGATGTAACGGTGTTTGCAGAGGTGATTTATAGCTGTATAAAACACCTCTGCAAAAGAGACACAAGGTATAAAAAAAAAGATGCAAAGTAGAACCTTGCACATTGCTTCCTCATTATTTTTCGCTTTTTACAAAGCTTCCTCTATGAGGAAGCCAAAATTGAATAACATACTGCTTCCTCACAGAGGGAGCTTTGTAAAAAGCGAAAAATAATGAGGAAGCAATGTGCAAGGTTCTACTTTTTTTTCAATCTCTACATGTTTCCATATCAATTTATTTGCGCTCAAACAAATTGCCACCCCGATAGTGGACAAATTGCGAGCAAGAATAAATTCATTCGGAAACATGTAGAAATTTTAAAAAAACTTGTAATGTTAAAGTCTTAGGTACCAATTTTCGATTTTTAATGCGGAAAGTGCATTCAATAGTGCGTTTGCCACTTCTTGAAACGGGTTGCCACCCCGATAGAAGACAAATTGCGAACGCGAATAAATTCTTCCGGAAAAATGTAGAGATTGAAACAAAAACTTGTAATGTTAAAGTATTAGGTACCAATTAGGTACCAATAATGCGTTTGACAATTCTTGAGACAGATTGCCACCCCGATAGTGGACAAATTGCGAGCGAGAATAAATTCATCTGGAAACATGTAGAGATTTTTTTACCCGTGAGGGTTTTTTTGGTGGTTCAGTTTCCACATTAAAAATCCAAAATTGGTACCTAAGACTTTGAAATTACAAATTATTTTTTCAATCTCAATATGTTCCCAGATCAATTTAGCCGCGCTCGCAATTAGTCCACTATCGGGGTGGCAACCTGTCTCAAGAAGTGGCAAACGCACTATTGAATTCACTTTCCACATTAAAAAGCTGAAATTGGTACCTAAGACTTTAACATTAGAAGTTTTTTTTTCAATCTGTACATGTTTCCAGATGAATTTATTTGCGCTCGCAATTTGTCCAATATCGGGGTGGCAATCTGTCTCAAGCAACGGCAAATGCACTATTGAATTCACTTTCCGCATTAAAAATCCAAAATTGGTACCTAAAACTTTAATATTACAAGTTTTTTTTAAATTTCTATATGTTTCCAAATGAATTTATTCTCGCTCGCAATTTGTCCGCTATCGGGGTGGCAATCTGTCTCAAGCAATGGCAAATGAACTATTGAATTCACTTTCCGCATTAAAAATCCAAAATTGGTACCTATGACTTTAACATTACAAGTTTTTTTTAAATCTCTACATGTTTCCAGATGAATTTATTTGCGCTCGCAATTTGTTCACAATCGGTGTGGCAACCTGTCTCAGGAAATGGCAAACGCACTATTGAATTCACTGTCCGCATTAAAAATCCAAAATTGGTACCTAAGACTTTAATATTACAAGTTTTTTTTCCAATCTCTACATCATTCCATGTGAATTTAGCAATGGCAAATGCATTATTGAATTAACTTTCCGCATTAAAAATCCAAAATTGGTACCAAAAACTTTAATATTACAAGTTCTTTTGTAATTTCTACATGTTTCCAAATGAATTTATTCTCGCTCGCAATTTGTCCGCTTACGGGGTGGCAATCTGTCTCAAGCAATGGCAAATTAACTATTGAATTCAGTTTCCGCATTAAAAATCCAAAATTGGTACCTAAGACTTTAATATTACAAGTTTTTTTTCAATCTTTACATGTTTCCAGATGAATTTATTTGCACTCACAATTTGTCCACTATCGGTGTGGCAATCTGTCTCAAGAAATGGCAAACGCACTACTGAATTCACTTTCCGCATTAAAAATCCAAATTTGGTACCTATGACTTTATTATCACAAGTTTTTATTTCAATCTCTACATGTTTCTAGATGAATTTAGCCGCGCTCGAGATTTGTACACAATGGGGGTGGCAATCTGTCTCAAGAAATGGCAAACGCACTATTGAATTTGGATTTATTATGCAGAAAGTGAATTCAATAGTGCGTTTGCCACTTCATGAGACAGGTTGCCACGCCGATAGTGGACAAATTGCGAGCGACAATAAATTAATCTGGAAACATGTACAGATTGAAAAAAAGAACTAGTAATATTAAAGTCTTATGTACCAATTTCGGATTTTTAATGCGGAAAGTGAATTCAATAGTACGTTTGCCACTTCATGAAACAGGTTGCCACCCCGATAGAAGAGAAATTGGGAGCGCGAAGAAATTCTTCTGGAAAAATGTAGAGATTGAAACAAAAACTTGTAATGTTAAAGTCTTAGGTACCAATTTTGAATTTTTAATGCGGAAAGTGAATTCAATAATGCGTTTGCCATTTCTTGAGACAGATTGCCACCCCGATAGTGGACAAATTGCGAGCGAGAATAAATTCATCTGGAAACATGTAGAGACTTTTTTACCGGTGAGGGTTTCTTTGGTGGTTCAGTTTCCACACTAAAAATCCAAAATTGGTACCTAAGACTTTGAAATTACAAATTATTTTTTCAATCCCTACATATTCCCAGATCAATTGAGCCGCGCTCGCAATTGGTCCACTATCGAGGTGGCAATCTGTCTCAAGAAATGGCAAACGCACTATTGAATTCACTTTCCACATTAAAAATCCAAAATTGGTACCTAAGACTTTAATATTACAAGTTTTTTTTTCAATCTCTACATTTTTCTAGATGAATTTATTCGCGCTCGCGATTTGTCCACTATCGAGGTGGCAACCTGTCTCAAGAAGTGGCAAACGCACTATTGAATTCACTTTCTGCATAATAAATCCAAATTCAATAGTGCGTTTGCCATTACTCGAGACAGATTGCCACCCCCATAGTGGACAAATCTCGAGCGCGGCTAGATTCATCTGGAAACATGTGGAGATTGAGAAAAAAAACTTGTAGTATTAAAGTCTTAGGTACCAATTTTGGATTTTTAATGCGGAAAGTGAATTCAATAGTGCGTTTGCCATTTCTTGAGAGAGATTGCTACCCCGATAGTGGACAAATTGTGAGCTAGAATAAATTCATCTGGAGACATGTAGAAATTTAAAGAAAACTTGTAATATTAAAGTCTTAGGTACCACTTTTGGATTTTTAATGCGGAAAGTGAATTCAATAGTGCGTTTGCCACCTCTTGAGACAGGTTGCCACCCCGATAGTGAACAAATAGCGATCGCGGCTAAATTCATCTGGGAATATGTTGAGATTGAAAAAAAATTTGTAATGTTAAAGTCTTAGGTACCAATTTTGGATTTTTAATGCGGAAAATGAATTCAATAGTACGTTTGCCACTTCCTTAGACAGGTTGCCACCCCGATAGTGGACAAATTGCAATCGTAAATAAATTCATCTGGAATAATGTAGAGATTGAAAAAAAATTGTAATGTTAAAGTCTTAGGTACCAATTTTAGATTTTTAATGTGGAAAGTGAATTCAATAGTGCGTTTGCATTTCTTGAGAGAGATTGCCAGCCCGATAGAGGATAAATTGGGAGCGAGAATAAATTCATCTGGAAACATATAGAGATTGATAAAAAAAATTTGTAATATCTTAGGTACCAATTTTGGATTTTTAATGCGAAAAGTGAATTCAATAATGCGTTTGCCATTTCTTGAGACAGATTGCCACTCCGATAGTGGACAAATTGCGAGCGAGAATAAATTCATCTGGAAACATTTAGAGATTTTTTTACCCGTGAGGGTTTTTTTGGTGGTTCACAGAACCACATTAAAAATCCAAAATTGGTACCTATGACTTTAACGTTACAAATTATTTTTTCAATCTCAAAATGTTCCCAGATCAATTTAGCCGCGATCGCTATTTGTTCACTATCGGGGTGGCAAACTGTTTCAAGAAGTTGCAAACGCACTATTGAATTCACTTTCAGCACTAACAATCCAAACTTGGTACCGAAGCCTTTATCATTACAAATTTTTTTTTTCAATCTCTACGTGTTTCCAGATGAATTTATTTGCGCTCGCAATTTGTCCACTATCGGGGTGGCAACCTGTCTCAAGAAGTGGCAAACGCATTATTGAATTCACTTTCCGCACTAACAGTCCAAACTTGGTACCGAAGCCTTTATCATTACAAATTTTTTTTTTATCTCAACGTGTTCCCAGATGAATTAAGCCGCGGTCGCTATTTTTTTACTATTGGGGTGGCAACCTGTCTTAAGAAGTGGCAAACGCACTATTGATTTCCATCCCGCAGTAAAAATCCAAAATTTGTACCTAAGACTTTACCATTACAAATTTTTTTTCAATCTCAACATGTTCCCAGATGAATTTATCCGCGATCGCTATTTTTTCACTATCGGGGTGGCAACCCGTTTCAAGAAGTGGGAAACGCACTATTGAATTCAGTTTGCGCATTAAAAATCCAAAATTGGTACCTAAGACTTTAATATTACAAGTTTTTTTTCAATCTCTACATTTTTCTAGATGAATTTATTCGCGCTCGCAATTTGTCCACTATCGAGGTGGCAACCTGTCTCAAGAAGTGGCAAACGCACTATTGAATTCACTTTCTGCATAATAAATCCAAATTCAATAGTGCGTTTGCCATTACTCGAGACAGATTGCCACCCCCATAGTGGACAAATCTCGAGCGCGGCTAGATTCATCTGGAAACATGTGGAGATTGAGAAAAAAAACTTGTAGGATTAAAGTCTTAGGTACCAATTTTTTATTTTATTTTTATTTTTTTTTATTTTTCAAACGGGTTACAACCCAATTCCGTGGTGACGGGATATCCCGCACCTGTACGAACAGTAGGCAGTTGCGACAGTTGCAGAACTAATCCTAAGTTAGACCACACATACATAGTTATAATACTAGCCAACATAATTATATCAAAACGTTTTTATATAAAAATAAAAAATATATCGATATTGGAGTATATATATATGAAGATAAAAAAAATAAAAACAAAAAGAAAGAAAAGATAATCGTTTACAGGCTTCTTATATTGTAGTGTTATTTACCTAGTTTTACTTTATTTAATGGAAATTAAGTATTTATTTATAAATTACTGTTATCGAGAAGGCGGTAGATCGCAGCTTTAAATTGCGGAAGGGATAATACAAAAATGTCAACAAGAGGAAGGAACTGATTTCCTAACCTTGAAATCCGAGGCAGCCAGCTGTAGAAGGCGTAGTTGACACGGTAAAATGGTACGACAAAAATTTCCGCCGATCTAGTGCCTCGAGCGTCTTCTCGAAACTTCAACAAGGATGTGAGGGCAGGCGAATCAATCGAGCCGCGAACAATTCGATGCAGGAAAGCCATGTCCGCAACAAAACGCCGATCTTCCAGAGAGCGCAATCCCAATGTAGCTAGGATGAGGCTGTAGTCATGGTCATACAGATCCATAGGCTGACCGATCCTAAAGGCGGCGAAACGCAAAAATCTGTGTTGGACTCCTTCAAGTAAATTACAATACACCCGCGCGTGAGGAGACCAAACAACTGATGCATATTCGAGGTGAGAGCGTACTAGGCCCTCATACAAGGCCAATAAAGCCCGCGGATTTTCGAACCGGGCAGCGACTCGTTTAACGTAACTAAGGATCTTTAACGCACTCCCGATGATTGCCTGAATGTGGCCAGCGAAGGATAGCTGATTATCCATTGTTACACCCAAGTCACGGACCGTGGTAATCACTTCCAGGTCGATCCCGTTCAAAGAATATACCGAGTGCGGCGGGCTGCTCAGTCTCCCAAAATGAACCACCTTGCATTTGGCCACATTCAGACCCATCTCGTTGGACGTACACCACCCCGCAACAGCATCCAAGTCAAGCTGGAAACGATCGGCGTCGAGAGACGAATTAATAATCTTGAAGATTTTCAAGTCATCTGCGAACAACAGTGCCTTCGAATATCGTATCTCTCCTACAATGTCATTGATAAAAACATCGAAAAGTACCGGCCCCAGGTGAGAGCCTTGTGGCACACCTGAACAAGATCGATACGCCCTCGAAAACACTGAGTCGATCTTAACCATCTGTTGCCTATCCTCTAGATATGACCTCATCCAATCAAGGAGACTTCCTGTAACACCAATCGCCTCCAGCTTTAGTAATAAAATTCGGTGATTTACACGATCAAATGCCTTGGAAAAGTCAGTGTATGCTACATCCACTTGTGCTTTGTTCGCAAACGCCGTGATTACGAAGTTAGTGAAAAACGCCAAATTCGTAACTGTTGATCTACCCTCTCGAAACCCATGCTGCTCCTGTGCAATAATTTTATTTAGATGAATGGTGAGTTTTCGTGTAACTATCGCCTCGAAGAGTTTTGGTACGACATCCAGAGCACAGATGGGGCGGTAGTTTTGAATTTGGCCTTTCTCACCAGATTTATGAATAGGCGTAACAGAGCTCGTTTTCCAGCAAGAAGGAAAAACACCAGACTGTAGGGACCGCGAGAAGATTGTATAGAGCGGACGCGCGAGAGCAAATCTGCAATTCTTTAATACAGTGGCCGGAATACCATCAGGGCCTGGACCTTTATTGACATTTAGTGACGCAAGCTCTTCGAACACTTCGGTTAATGAAATTGATAATTCAGATACATCTATCAACGGCTGGCGGGGCAAGAGTGGATTAGACCCACAATCGGACGTGTAAACCGATTCGAAATGGTCTGCAAAAAGATTAGCGATGTCAAGCGGGGATGACGCGATCTTATCACCAAGAGCCAATGAGTTTGGTAAGGAATTCTCGTTTTTCCCGGAGTTCGCAAATGCCCAGAACGCCTTAACATTATTACAAATATTGTTTTGTGCGTTTTGTAAGAACTGCCTGTAACAGTTGTCCGAGAGCACCTTACATCGTGATCGCAGATCAGAAAACGCTCTATAATCGTCAGGCATATGTGATGACTTCTGACGGATGTGTGCTGCTTTTTTCCGGATGACCAGGTGGCGCAGTTCAGCCGAGAACCAACGCGGGAACGATGACGTATAGCTGTTTTTCCAAGGTACGAAACGACTGATTCCCTCACGTATCATGTCCGTGACGTAGGAGACGGCATCATCAAGTGGTAATTCTTCGATTATGGTGGTGACTTGGAGAGACGATGCAAGGAAGTAATTCAGACCCTCGAGATCGGCCAACCGAAAGTTGAAGTTTCCGCCACGAGTTTCCATCGACGAGGTAGCCGAGCCGTCAATTGAAATTTTCAATTGCACGTGCAGTGCAGGGTGATAAGCATCACAATTAAGTAGCGGGTCCGAGGATACCGATACCGTGGCGTCGAGGTCGGTGAAAATTAGGTTCAAGATGCCTCCGTTTACGTTCGTGTTGTTGTTGATTTGTACAAGGTCTCGAACTCGAGGGCTGTCAATTAGGGTGTTGATGCAACGAATCTCGTTGGGCAAGGCCCTGCGCGTCCACGAGACTGCCGCCACTGTTGTGGTATGAGACCACTCGGCATGCGGCAGGTTGTAATCCCCCAATAGTACTAGTTTAGCGAAGCGGTGAGTACTCACTGCCTGCTCAACACTCGCAATATGCGCCTCATAAAGTTCAGACGGCGACCCGGGAGGCATGTATACTGCTCCAATGACAAGCTTGATATTGTTGCTCGTTACACTGACGAATATTTGTTCCACAAAATCTACTTGCGAGACAATCAAAGCAGAGCGATGTTTTTTGGATACAGCAACCAAAACCCCCCCACCACGAGACGCTGTACTCGTTGAAGCACTACGATCGCACCTGAATACATTGAAACCACCAAGCCCGAGTTCCGAAGTATAAATTGCACTGTCAAGCCAAGTCTCCGTAAACACAATTATCTCGAAAACACTCGCGCACGTTGTGAGCGAAGTCACGAGATCGGACAACTTTGTTCTGAGACCACGCACATTTTGATAATAGATGCCGAAAGAAATCGTTAGTTGTCGTTTTTTGGCTGAACACTTTTCTTAATCAGCATCGGGACGCCTTTTTCGAATTTAATTGTCCATCCGTGATCACCTTGGCGCTTGAGGGCTTCAAGGTCAGCTCTCACTGTCGTCAGCTGATTTCTTTGGCCTTCTGTCTGATCACTTTTCACAGGAACTGGCTGGTTTCCCAGTTTGAGCTCTTGCCTGTTTTTTAAAACATGGTAGGCGTCCGCGCTAGAACTGAGAGTTACCAGCAAAGGCCTCGGCTTTCTATTTGCGCCTGCAGCCGGCACTCGACCCAAGCGTCTGACTCTCAGGGTAGCTGTCGACACCGAGAGCGGCTCTAGAATGCTAACCGCGTTTTGGAGGTCACGCTCTGGGTATTCTTGGACGTTGAAGAAAATTACATTGGTCGATGTTCTGTTCCGGTCCTCGAGCTCGGCAAGAAGGGACGAATCTGACGTGCCCGTCGCACGAATCTGGTCGACCTGAGTCTTCAGCTCACTCGTAGTGATCTTTAACTCTTTGAATTCATTGCCGATAGAGCGAAGATTCTCTAACTCATCCCGCATGCCTCCAACCGCGCCCTGCAAATCGTCGAGCTTGGCGTCCGATGCCACAAGGCGTGCAGAAACCGCTGCCGCATTGTTGATAAACGATTCGCGGAGTCGCTGCTGTTCCATAGATAAATCCTTGACCGCGGCACCGATTTCTACGTATTTCGACTGTATTTGATTGAAAAACGCACTCAACGCCGAATTCAGATCTTCTTTGGTAAGTGCACGCACCGGATGATGATCGTCTCCGGGCTGTGACTCGAGACCGCATGGCGAAGGCGGTCGCGAGCCACAACACTTTGATAAGCCGCCGTTCGACACACGACACGTGGTACGGCGCATTACAGACGGGGCAGTAAGCATAGGGTGCACGCAGCGGACCTCTCGCGCATCCTTTACAATATACAGGTCCTTCGGTACTCAAATTGTCCATTGTAAGTGGCGTGTATTTATAATGCAGCGATCGCTAGACTTGAGAGCGCATACAGCCAGAAGACGCACCACTCAGTCACGAACGGCAACCTTACGAGAGCGAGAGAGACGGTAGATGGGCAGCTGCGGAACTGCTAGAGTGAGAGCGATAGTGACGATAGATAGGCCGGCGCGGGACTGCACCCAGATGTGAGTGCGAGTGAGACAACGACTGGAACAGCGACGAACGACGGCGATGAGCGACAGCTGGGCAGTACGGTAGTGGGAGAGACCGCGAACTAGCACCGCGCACGAATAGCCGATTATAGTCGAAAAAGCCCGAACGATCCACAGCACTTGCTCACACGACACGAGTACCACCAGGTGAGTAAGAGGGGGTAACGGCGTGGAATTAGCAGCTGACCAGGTACGGCTGGGAGATGTTTTCGTTACCCGGACGTGCCGGATTACTGTGGCGCGGGTGCCGCGGGGGTGTAGGGGGCACACAGGTATATTTATAGGTTATGTCCTCAGTCTAAACTTTTACTTCCCGTAGTAATGAGTTCATTTAACACCGTTCGAAAATCAATGTTATAAGGCAAACTAGATGTGATTAACTGTGCTAATATGGTGACAAGAATCGCCCGGCGAACCGATTACTATTAATGATTTACGTTTAAGCGCGGTCCTGCCGGGATGCAACTGTCGCTACTGAGAACGTGAGTGGAACTATTATAATTTTGGATTTTTAATGCGGAAAGTGAATTCAATAGTGCGTTTGCCACCTCTTGAGACAGGTTGCCACCCGATAGTGAACAAATAGCGATCGCGGCTAAATTCATCTGGGAATATGTTGAGATTGAAAAAAAATTTGTAATGTTAAAGTCTTAGGTACCAATTTTGGATTTTTAATGCGGAAAATGAATTCAATAGTACGTTTGCCACTTCCTTAGACAGGTTGCCACCCCGATAGTGGATAAATTGCAATCGTAAATAAATTCATCTGGAATAATGTAGAGATTGAAAAAAAATTGTAATGTTAAAGTCTTAGGTACCAATTTTAGATTTTTAATGTGGAAAGTGAATTCAATAGTGCGTTTGCATTTCTTGAGGGAGATTGCCAGCCCGATAGAGGATAAATTGGGAGCGAGAATAAATTCATCTGGAAACATATAGAGATTGAAAAAAAAAACTTGTAATATCTTAGGTACCAATTTTCGATCTTTAATGCGAAAAGTGAATTCAATAATGCGTTTGCCATTTCTTGAGACAGATTGCCACTCCGATAGTGGACAAATTGCGAGCGAGAATAAATTCATCTGGAAACATTTAGAGATTTTTTTACCCGTGAGGGTTTTTTTTGGTGGTTCAGTTTCCACATTAAAAATCCAAAATTGGTACCTATGACTTTAACATTACAAATTATTTTTTCAATCTCAAAATGTTCCCAGATCAATTTAGCCGCGATCGCTATTTGTTCACTATCGGGGTGGCAAACTGTCTCAAGAAGTGGCAAACGCACTATTGAATTCACTTTCAGCACTAACAATCCAAACTTGGTACCGAAGCCTTTATCATTACAAATTTTTTTTTTCAATCTCTACGTGTTTCCAGATGAAATTATTTGCGCTCGCAATTTGTCCACTATCGGGGTGGCAACCTGTCTCAAGAAGTGGCAAACGCATTATTGAATTCACTTTCCGCACTAACAGTCCAAACTTGGTACCGAAGCCTTTATCATTACAATTTTTTTTTTATCTCAACGTGTTCCCAGATGAATTAAGCCGCGGTCGCTATTTTTTTACTATTGGGGTGGCAACCTGTCTTAAGAAGTGGCAAACGCACTATTGATTTCCTTCCCGCAGTAAAAATCCAAAATTTGTACCTAAGACTTAACCATTACAAATTTTTTTCAATCTCAACATGTTCCCAGATGAATTTAGCCGCGATCGCTATTTTTTCACTATCGGGGTGGCAACCCGTTTCAAGAAGTGGGAAACGCACTATTGAATTCAGTTTCCGCATTAAAAATCCAAAATTGGTACCTAAGACTTTAATATTACAAGTTTTTTTTAAATTTCTACATGTCTCCAGATGAATTTATTCTCGCTCACAATTTGTCCACTATCGGGGTGGCAATCTGTCTCAAGTAATGGCAAACGCACTATTGAATTTGGATTTATTATGCAGAAAGTGAATTCAATAGTGCGTTTGCCACTTCATGAGACAGGTTGCTACGCCGATAGTGGACAAATTGCGAGCGAGAATAAATTAGTCTGGAAACATGTAGAGATTGAATTAAAAAACTTGTAATATTAAAGTTTTAGGTACCAAATTCGGATTTTTAATGCGGAAAGTGAATTTAATAGTGCGCTTGCCATTTCTTGAGACAAATTGCCACCCCGATAGTGGACAAATTGCGAACGCAAATAAATTCATCTGGAAACATGTAGAGATTGAAAAAAAAAACTCGTAACATTAAAGTCTTAGGTACCAATTTTGGATTTTTAATGCGGAAAGTGAATTCAACAGTGCGTTTGCCATTTCTTGAGACAGATTGCCACACCGATAGTGGACAAATTGCGAGCGCAAATAAATTCAACTGGAAACGTGTAGAGATTTAAAAAAAACATGTAAAGTTAAAGTCTTAGGTACCAATTTTGGATTTTTAATGCGGAAAGTGAATTCAATAGTGCGTTTGCCACCTCTTGAGACAGGTTGCCACCCCAATAGTGAACAAATAGCGATCGCGGCTAAATTCATCTGGGAATATGTTGAGATTGAAAAAAAATTGTAACGTTAAAGTATTAGGTACCAATTTTCAATTTTTAATGTGGAACGTGAATTCAATAGTGCGTTTGCATTTCTTGAGAGAGATTGCCACCCCGATAGAGGATAAATTGCGAGCGAGAATAAATTCATCTGGAATCATGTAGAGATTGAAAAAAAAACTTGTAATATTAAAGTCTTAGGTACCAATTTTGGATTTTTAATGCGAAAAGTGAATTCAATAGTGCGTTTGCCATTTCTTGAGACAGATTGCCACCTCGATAGTGGACAAATTGCGAGCGAGAATAAATTCATCTGGAGACATGTAGAGATTTTTTTACCCGTGAGGGTTTTTTTGGTGGTACACTTTCCACATTAAAAATCCAAAATTGGTACCTAAGACTTTAACATTAAAAGTTTTTTTTTCAATCTCTTCATGTTTCCAGATGAATTTATTTGCGCAATTTGCCCACTATCGGTGTGGCAATCTGTCACAAGAAATGGCAAACGCACGATTGAATTCACTTTCCGCATTAACAATCCAAACTTGGTACCGAAGACTTTATCATTACAATTTTTTTTTTCAATCTCAACATGTTCCCAGATGAATTCAGCGGCGATCGCTATTTTTTCACTATCAGGTTGGCAACCTTCCACAAGAAGTGGCAAACGCACTATTGAAATCACTTTCCGCATTAACAATCCAAATTGGTACCGAAGCATTTATCATTACAAATTTTTATTTCAATCTCAACATGTTCCCAGATGAATTTAGCCGCGATTGCTATTTTTTTATTATCGGGGTGGCAACCTGTTTCAAGAAGTGGCAAACGCACTATTAAATTCACTTTCCGCATTAGAAATCCAAAATTGGCACCTAAGAATTTATTACTACAAATTCCTTTTTCAATCTCAACATGTTCCCAGATGAATTTAGCCACGATCGCTATTTGTTCACTATCGGGGTGGCAAGCTGTCTCAAGAAGACGCAAACGCACTACTGAATTCACTGGCCGCATTAAAAATCCAAAATTGGTACCTAAGACTATAATATTACAAGTTTTTTTTTAATTTCAACATGTTTCCAGATGAATTTATTCTCGCTCGCAATTTGTCCACTATCGGGGTGGCAATCTGTCTCAAGCAATGGCAAATGAACTATTGAATTCACTTTCCGCATTAAAAATTCAAAATTGGTAACTAAGCCTTTAATATTACAAGTTTTTTTTCAATCTCTACATGTTTCCAGATTTATTTGGAAACGTTTGCCAATTCATGAGACAGGTTGCCACGCCGATAGTGGACAAATTGCGAGCGACAATAAATTAATCTGGAAACATGTACAGATTGAAAAAAAGAACTTGTAATATTAAAGTCTTAGGTACCAATTTCGGATTTTTAATGCGGAAAGTGAATTCAATAGTACGTTTGCCACTTCTTGAAACAGGTTGCCACCCCGATAGAAGAGATTTTGCGAGCGCGAATAAATTCTTCTGGAAAAATGTAGAGATTGAAACAAAAACTTGTAATGTTAAAGTCTTAGGTACCAATTTTGAATTTTTAATGCGGAAAGTGAATTCAATAATGCGTTTGCCATTTCTTGAGACAGATTGCCACCCCGATAGTGGACAAATTGCGAGCGAGAATAAATTCATCTGGAAACATGTAGAGACTTTTTACCCATGAGGGTTTCTTTGGTGGTTCAGTTTCCACGTTAAAAATCCAAAATTTGTACCTAAGACTTTGAAATTACAAATTATTTTTTCAATCTCTACATGTTCCCAGATCAATTTAGCCGCGCTCGCAATTTGTCCACTATCGAGGTGGCAATCTGTCTCAAGAAATGGCAAACGCACTATTGAATTCACTTTCCACATTAAAAATCCAAAATTGGTACCTAAGACTTTAATATTACAAGTTTTTTTTTTCAATCTCTACATTTTTCTAGATGAATTTATTCGCGCTCGCAATTTGTCCACTATCGGGGTGGCAACTTGTGTCAAGAAGTGGCAATCGCACTATTGAATTCACTTTCCACATTAAAAATCTAAAATTGGTACCTAAGACTTTAACATTAGAAGTTTTTTTTTCAATCTCTACATGTTTCCAGATGAATTTATTTGCGCAATTTGCCCACTATCAGTGTGGCAATCTCTCTCAAGAAATGGCAAACGCATTATTGAATCTACTTTCCGCATTAACAATCCAAACTTGGTACCGAAGCCTTTATCATTACAAATTTTTTTTCCAATCTCAACATGTTCCCAGATGAATTTAGCCGCTATCGCTATTTTTTCACTATCGGGGTGGCTACCTGTTTCAAAAAGTGGCAAACGCACTATTGAATTCACTGTCCGCATTATAAATCCAAAATTGGTACCTAAGACTTTAACATTATAAGTTTTATTTTCAATCTCTACATTTTTCCAGAAGAATTTATTCGCGCTCGCAATTTGTCCGCTATCGGGTTGGCAATTTGTCTCAAGAAATGGCAAACGCATTATTGAATTCACTTTCCGCATTAAAAATCCGAATTTGGTACCTAAGACTTTAATGTTGCAAGTTATTTATTTCAATCCCTACATCTTTCCAGATTAATTTATTCTCGCTCGCAATTTGTCCACTATCGGCGTAGCAACCTGTCTCATGAAGTGGCAAACGCACTATTGAAATCACTTTCTGCATAATAAATCCAAATTCAATAGTGCGTTTGCAATTACTCGAGACAGATTGCCACCCCTATAGTGGTGTTACGGCACAGATCCGTTTTTCCCGAAAAATTCACTCTAGGCGAAGGAGAGTGAGGCTCTCCCTCTAGTTACACTAGTTACACTAAATTACAGGTGAATTGAAAGGGCGGATGGGTGTTATGGGCCTTGTTTAGAGCCTACCCTCTCGGGCAAAAGCTCGGGAAAACGCCTAAGGGCGTTTCTTCGACGTAGATAATGAATAAAAGAACTTGACTTACCGGTACTGCTGTAAAGCTGATGGGTTGATGTAAAAAACGGTGGGTTGGTAGCTGGAAACAGTGGTCCAACGACGATGGTGACCAGAAACTTCAGCAGGAACGGCAACAGGAGTCGGCTGTGGGGTGGTCGGTGGTTGTAACGGCGAATAACGTGACACAACACTGAATTAACTTCTTCCAAATTGTTCAGATTTATTTAAAAATAAAGACACCGTTGTTTTGTTTTATACAAAAAGGAAGATCACTATACTTTCAAATTCGAGGTTTTTAGCACACACTACGGCTGAAGGACGGCGGATTTGAACTTTAACTCCGACCCGGTATGAAAATTTCAAACTATGAGTAGCACAAAGGTTCGGGTAACCAATGTGACGATGAACAGTGAATTGAAGCTTAGGCACGAAAAAACTGAAGACCAGGACTAACTCGAAGCTTTATCTTATATAGAGCTAGGCTGTATCTTATATAGACAGTCAAAGATATACAAATGGTGACCCTTGGGAGGGGGCACACACGATGAGTTCATTCAGCCGTCCCCACTATGCCTTTGGTCTTAGAGCTAGCTTATTAACACTATGGTTTCAATATTCATAATTAACAATTATTAATTATGAATAAATTAAACGATCTACGGTAAATGACGCCGATCTCATCTTCTGAATTTTCAAACTTGGCAATTTGTTATTGGATAATTAAAAAGTATTAAAACATTAAACAATAATTCATATACCTTCAAAGATAATGATTTCAATCTTGACATTCGGATTTGCTTTTGTAAATTAATGAACTTTAATTAAAAATTTAATTCATTAATATAGAGAAATCCTTATCTTTGAAATAACTTAAATAACTAATTAACCATATCCTAAAGTAATGGAATAAACCCTAAAGTTAGCCAATAACTATAATATACATATAATCATGTGAAGATATATTGAAACGATATTGAAAATCCTCGTGACCTTTATATAGATATTGGGGATTTTCTGTATTCTAATATGTTAAACTCCTGAAGGGGGAGAGAGGAGGATTTGAGGAGTTCGTATACTGGACCCGATGAGAGGTGATTGATTTTAGGAAAGGAAGCAACCTCAGTAATCCACGTGCCACAATGCTAGGATAAATTCATCATAGGCTAGGGAGAAAGTAGAATAATCTAGGAGAGGCAGAGTCAATAATAAGGATTGTTCGGATGGAGAACTATAAAGGATTGACGGTGAATGCTTGGATGGTTTGTAATGGAATTTTATACGCTCAGACTGTTATTACAATTCACGGAAGGTGTGACATGTAATAACAGTCATATTTAATTGCGAAGACGTGTTGCAAGATTTTAGTGAAGTTAAGGTCGTATACCGAGCTGACGACGGTATACGGAGCATGCATAGCTCACTGTCAAAGACTCTAATAATAGCACGCGGTTTTTATTTTCAACTCCTTATAATATTTTTGAGTTGATGGGAGGGATAGGAAAAAAAAAGATCCTCAGTGAAGGACGCGTGGGTGCTTCAACTTCATCATTGGATGCGTGATATAATTGGTCAAAAAAGAGAAATATCTTCTAATGAGTAGTCGAAAACAAACTAAGTATTTTTATAACTCTAGTTTTGTATAGGTGTGAGGAATCGAATATGGGAACAAGTGAGTTGGGCTATCTCCAGGAGTTCGTTATCGAAACTTGATGCAATATTTTTCCTTGCCTATAATTAACAAGAAGCCTTTTACTCAAATTACCTGTAACAAGCTTCTCAGAAAATAGTTCGAAAAACGTGTGAGTTGGGCTATCTCCAGTAGTTCCGAGTAGGAAACGACGTATTTCGAAGTATTCACTCGATTCTCGGTACAGGAAGAGACTAATAGGATTACGAAATTCTAATAGGATTAAACCCTTTCGACTAGCAAAAGAAACCGAAGTGTGACTCAAGAGTGAAGCAAAAACACGTCTCGTTGCTCGAGATTCACACAATATAGTTATACAGGAGTATTGATACGTCACAGACACCTGTGCCGAACAATACCCACGAAATTTCAAGACCAAGGCCTAAAGTTTCGGTTGTACCGTGTCCGTGTGAGAGCGCGTAGACGATGTATATCTATAGTGCGACGATGAGCGCGCGACCAGTGCTCGCTGCCTGTTTACCTCTTTTTCTATATAGGCGCAGAGATAGACTCCGCGCCTATAGACCTCGAAGGCAAAGCCTAGCAAGCGGTATACCTGTAGCTATCGTCAAAAGATCGAAAGCCACAGTTATTTCGCTCGTGTTTCCTGTCACGATCTTATTATCAGCAAAAGCGATATTTAGATTTGGCTTTATGAACAAATTTTTAATTCTAATAAACAAATTCGATCCTTCAAACGCTAATCGATGAGTTAAGAGGGCCAACGCGATGTGGGGCTCTTTATCGCAGACAACGATTGAACAATTCTTGAATTTTGTTTATTATGGAGAATCCGTTTATTTATGTTAATTGTTTTTTGTTTTTTTTTTTTGTTATTCACTAGATTTTATAATAAACTAAATTTCGATGATTTAGTTGTTTATCGACAAATCAAGAGGGCCAACGCGATGTGGGGCTCTTGATTGTTGATGCCAACTAAGCAATAAAATTTTGTTTACCATGTAAAATTATGGGATAGAGGAAAGATAGTAGAAGTGAGCAGTAGGGGCTGACGCAATGCAGGGCCTACTGGAGCTGGGCTAGCTCAAGGGAAGGAACCGTGCGGGCCAGTGCAATCTGGGGCACACGGGTGAGCCTGGGCTATGCTCAGAGGAATCTTGTGAGAGCCAACGCAATGTGGGGCTCACAAGAGGACGTTATATTTAAGGGATCCTTACAGGATAGGTGATTAGGAAAAAGAATAACTTGGTGCTCGGCGCGGTCTGCTTATATACGTTGTTCCCCACCACTCCAGGCGGTCTTGAGTAGTGTGGGTATAGGAGGTACGCAGTGCCTGCTTGTACGACATCGCGCCTTCTTCGTGGTATACGTGGACGTTCGTTCTTGTAGAAGGGAGCGTCCCGGTATATATATATATATATATATATATATATATACTAGGATTTTATTGTGGCTCGCGCGCTCGCAATCGCCCCCTACCCAAGGGTGCCACCTCCGAAGGGTGCCACCTCCGAAGGGTGCCCCCCCCCCCGAAGGGTGTCCCCTCCCCTCCCCCCTCCCCTCCCATCCCCTCCCCCTCCCCCTCCCCTCCCCGCCCCCCTTCCGCCAAGCCCTGAGCCCGAATTATTCTAAGTCCCTCGATTCTTGACACGGCGGCGGCGGCGGCGGCGAGATCTTTTTATAATATAGAGAGATATATATGTATATGTATATGTATAATTTAAACAATTATTATTTAATTCTTATTGTTCCTAAAGCGTAGGAGTCATCAAGGGGATGTCGGGGTATCCACCGGCAGAGAAGGGGAGTCCCGTCGCCTTCCCTCTGCTGCTCGTAGGCCTATCATAGGCTGTCCTCCTTCCACTCCCGCCCTGCATAGCTTCCTTGTTCTTCATCCTCTTCTTACGCCCGTACTGTGGGGTACCCTCGCTGTAGTGGGGATCGGCGCTGGCTATGACGCTCCCTCTACTTCCTTACGCATGCTACGAGGTGCCTTCGCTGTAGCGTTGTTCATTGTAGGCTGCAGCGTTCCGTCCTTCTCCCGCACACGCGCTGTGGAGTTGCTTGTCATCTAGTGACCGATGACATATTTATAATTATATTCGACAGCATTCGTTCGCGATATAGCCCTCTCTACCTAGGATTGTATATAGTCGACAAACGAACTGTATACACTGGAGTTAACACCGAAAATAAAACAAGTCGACGGACGAGGGCTTTCGCGGGATTGGCAATCCATCCTTTGTCTGTGATCTCACGTACCTATCTTATTTAAAACATTCGAAGCCCACGTGTGACTCCCAACGTCGCATTGCAAAGGTTATGGTTCTCAGATTTATCGACTCTTCACAAAGAACGCCGCAGACGTCTGGCGGCTCTGATTGCAGGGACCTCTTTGTATTTAGGGTCTTTCTGTCAGCATCTCAGTGTTACAGCTCGAAGTCGATCTGCGTTCTGCACGAGGCTAGAGTCAGATTACTCTGCGTCCATTGATCCTAATCTAAATAAACAACTAGAGATATTCCCCCGATTGTTTAGACAATAATTATAAATCGGTATTTTAGACGCATGAGCTCCGACTCTCTTAGCTGGAGGGCCCACCCAGACACGTGTGAAGTGCTCATAAACACTCAGTTGCATGGGACGGTCATAGCGGTCCTCCAGGCTTTCGAACGTTCGTCGCACCGTGCACCCCTGCTTGCCTGCCCAGAGTCTTTACGTGAGTTTTACCAAGGGTTCAAGACCCAAAAGTTGCGAGACGTAACAGTGGATAAATCTCGAGCGCGGCTAAATTCATCTGGAAACATGTGGAGATTGAGAAAAAAATTTGTAATATTAAAGTCTTAGGTACCAATTTTGTATTTTTAATGCGGAAAGTGAATTCAATAGTGCGTTTGCCATTTCTTGAGACAGATTGCCATATGTATAGTGGACAAATTGCGAGCGCAAATAAATTCATCTGGAAACGTGTAGAGATTAAAAAAAAAACATGTACAGTTAGAGTCTTAGGTACCAATTTCGGATTTTTAATGCGGAAAGTGAATTCAATAGTGCGTTCGCCGCTTCTTGAGACAGGTTGCCACCCCGATAGTGAACAAATAGCGATCGCGGCTAAATTCATCTGGGAATATGTTGAGATTGAAAAAAAAAATTGTAATGATAAAGGCTTCTGTACGAAGTTTGGATTGTTAGTGCGGCAAGTGAATTCAATAGTACGTTTGCCACTTCCTGAGACAGGTAGCCACCCAGATAGTGGACAAATTGCGAGCGAGAATAAATTCATCTGGAATCATGTAGAGATTGAAAAAAAAACTTGTAATATTAAAGTCTTAGGTAGCAATTTTGGATTTTTAATGCGGAAAGTGAATTCAATAGTGCGTTTGCCATTTCTTGAGACAGATTGCCACCCGGATAGTGGACAAATTGCGAGCCAGAATAAATTCATCTGGAAACATGTAGAGATTTTTTTACCCGTGAGGGTTTTTTTGGTGGTACACATTCAACATTAAAAATCCAAAATTGGTACCTAAGACTTTAACATTAAAAGTTTTTTTTTCAATCTCTACATGTTTCCAGATGAATTTATTTGCCCAATTTGCCCACTATCGGTGTGGCAGTCTGTCACAAGAAGTGGCAAAGGGACGATTGAATTCACTTTCCGGATTAACAATCCAAACTCGGTACCGAAACCTTTATCATTACAATTTTTTTTTCGATCTCAACATGTTCCCAGATATTTAGCCGCGATTGCTATTTTTTCACTATCGGGGTGTCAAACTGTTTCAAGAAGTGGCAAACGCACTATTAAATTAACTTTCCGCATCAAAAATCCCAAATTGGTACCTAAGCATTTATCATTTCAAATTTCTTTGTCAATCCCAACATGTTCCCAGATGAATTTAGCCGCGATCGCTCTTTGTTCACTATCGGGGTGGCAAACTGTCTCAAAAAGTAGCAAACGCACTATTGAATTGACTGTCCGCATTAAAAATCGAAATTTGGTACCTAAGACTTTAATATTACAAGTTCTTTTTTCAATCTCTACATGTTTCCAGTTGAATTTATTTGCGGTCGCAATTTGTCCACCATCGGGGTGCCAACCTGTCTCCAGAAGTGGCAAACGCACTATTGACTTCACTTTCAGTATTAACAATCGAAACTTGGTACCGAAGGCTTTATCATTACAAATTTTTTTTTCAAGCTCTACATGTTTCCAAATGAATTGATTTGAGCTCGCAATTTGCCCACTATCGGGGTGGCAACCTGTCTCAAGAAGTGGCAAACGCACTATTGTATTCACTTTCCGCACTAACAATCCAAACTTGGTACCGAAGCCTTTATCATTACAATTTTTTTTTTCAATCTCAACGTGTTCCCAGATGAATTTAGCCGCGGTCGCTAATTTTTCACTATTGGGGTGGCAACCTGTTTCAAGAAGTGGCAAACGCACTATTGAATTCACTTTCCGCATTAAAAATCCAAAATTGGTACCTAAGACTTTAATATGACAAGTTTTCTTAAAATCTCCACATATTTCCAGATGAATTTAGCTGCGCTAGAGATTTGTCCACTATGGGGTTGGCAATCTGTCTCAAGAAATGGCAATCGCACTATTGAATTTGGATTAATTATGCAGAAAGTGAATTCAGTAGTGCGTTTGCCACTTCATGAGAGAGGTTGCTACACCGATAGTGGACAAATTGCGAGCGAGAATAAATTAATCTGGAAACATGTACAGATTGAAATAAAAAACTTGTAATATTAAAGTCTTAGGGACCAAATTCGGATTTTTAATGCGGAAAGTGAATTCAATAGTGCGTTTGCCATTTCTTGAAACAAATTGCCACCCCGATAGTGGACAAATTGCGAGCGCGAATAAATTCTTCTGGAAAAATGTAGTGATTGAAACAAAAACTTGTAATGTTAAAGTCTCAGGTACGAATTTTGGATTTTTAATGGGGAAAGTGAATTCAACAGTGCGTTTGCCATTTCTTGAGACAGATTGCCACACCGATACTGGACAACTTGCGAGCGCAAATAAATTCATCTGGGAATATGTTGAGATTGAAAAAAAAATTTGTAATGATAAAGGCTTCGGTACCAAGTTTGCATTGTTAATGCGGAATGTAGATTCAATAGTGCGTTTGCCATTTCTTGAGAGAGATTGCCACCCCGATAGTGGACAAATTGGGAGCGCAAATATATTCATCTGGAAATATGTAGTGATTGAAAAAAAAAACTTGTAACATTAAAGTCTTAGGTACCAATTTTGGATTTTTAATGCGGAAAGTGAATTCAACAGTGCGTTTGCCATTTCTTGAGACAGATTGCCACACCGATACTGGACAAATTGCGAGCGCAAATTAATTCATCTGGAAACGTGTAGAGATTTAAAAAAAAAACTTGTAATGTTAAAGTCTTAGGTACCGATTTTGCATTTTTAATGCGGAAAGTGAATTCAATAGTGCGTTTGCCATTTCTTGTTATAGATTGCCACACCGAAAGTGGACAAATTGCGAGCGCAAATTGATTGATCTGGGAACACGTCGAGATTGAAAAAAAAAACTTGTAATGTTAAATTCTTAGGTACCAATTTTGGATTTTTAATGTGTAAAGTGAATTCAATAGTGCGTTTGCCATTTCTTGAGACAGATTGCCACCCCGATAGTTGACAAATTGCGAGCGCGGCAAAATTGATCTGGGAACATGTTGAGATTGAACAAATAATTTGTAATGTTGAAGTCTTAGGTACCAACTTTGGATTTTTAATGTGGAAACTGAACCACCAAAAAAACCCTCACGGGTAAAAAAATCTCTACATGTTTCCAGATGAATTTATTCTCGCTCGCAATTTGTCCTCTATAGGGGTGGCAATCTCTCTCAAGAAATACAAACGCACTATTGAATTCACTTTCCACATTAAAAATCCAAAATTGGTACCTAAGACTTTAACATTACAAGTTTATTTTCAATCTCTACATGTTTCCAGATGCATTTATTTGCGCTCGCAATTTGTCCACTATCGGGGCGGCAACCTGTCTCGAGAAGTGGCAAACGCACTATTGAATTCACTTTTCACATTAAAAATCTAAAATTGGTACCTAAGACTTTAACATTACAAGTTTTTTTTCAATCTCTACGTGTTCCCAGATGAATTCACTTGCGCTCGCAATTTGTCCGATATCGGTATGGCAATCTGTCACAAGAAATAGCAAACGCACTATTGAATTCACTTTCTGCATTAACAATCCAAACTTGGTACCGAAGCCTTTATCATTACAATTTTTTTTTCAATATCTACATTTTTCCAGATGAATTTATTCGCGCTCACAATTTGTCAACTATCGGGATGGCAACCTGTCTCAAGAAGTCGCAAACGCACTATTGAATTCACTTTCCACATTAAAAATCTAAAATTGGTACCTAAGACTTTAACATTAGAAGTTTTTTTTTCAATCTCTACATGTTTCCAGATAAATTGATTTGCGCAATTTGCCCACTATCGGTGTTGCAATCTGTCACAAGAAATGGCAAACGCACGATTGAATTCACTTTCCGCATTAACAATCCAAACTCGGTACCGAAGCCTTTATCATTACAATTTTTTTTTTCAATCTCAACATGTTCCCAGATGAATTTAGCCGCGATCGCTATTTTTTCACTATCTGGGTGGCAACCTTTCACAAGAAGTGGCAAATGCACTATTGAAATCACTTTCCACATTAACAATCCAAACTTGGTACCGAAGCATTTATCATTACAAATTTTTATTTCAATCTCAACATGTTCCCAGATCAATTTAGCAGCGATTGCTATTTTTTCACTATCGGGGTGTCAACCTGTTTCAAGAAGTGGCAAACGCACTATTGAATTCTCTGTCCGCATTAAAAATCGCAAATTTGTACCTAAGACTTTAATATTACAAGTTTTTTTTCAATCTCTACATGTTTCCAGATGAATTTAATTGCGGTCGCAATTTGTTCAATGTCGGGGTAGCAACATGTCTCATGAAGTGGCAAACGCACTATTGAATGCACTTTCAGCACTAACAATCCAAGCTTGGTACCGAAGCCTTTATTATTACAAATTTTTTTTTCAATCTGTACATGTTTCAAGATGAATTTATTGTCGCTCGCAATTTTTCCACTATCGGTGTGGCAATCTGTCTCAAGAAATGGCAAACGCACTAATGAATTCACTTTCCGCATTAAAAATCCAAAATTGGTAACTATGACTTTAACATTACAAGTTTTTTTTTCAATCTCTACATGTTTCCAGATGAATTTATTTGCGCTGTTTCTAGATTAATTTATTCTCGCTCGCAATTTGTCCACTATCGGCGTGGCAACCTGTCTCATGAAGTGGCAAACGCACTATTGAATTCACTTTCTACATAATAAATCCAAATTCAATAGTGCGTTTGCCATTTCTTGAGACAGATGGCCACCCTCATAGTGGACAAATCTCGAGCGCGGCTAAATTCATCTGGAAACATGTAGAGATTGAAAAAAAAAACTTGTAATATTAAAGTCTTAGGTACCAATTTTGGATTTTTAATGCGGAAAGTGAATTCAATAGTGCCTCTGCCACTCCTCGAAACAGGTTGACACACCGATAGTGAAAAAATAGCAATCGCGGCTAAATTGATCTGTGAACATGTTGAGATTGAAATAAAAATTTGTAATCATAAATGCTTCGGTACCAAGTTTGGATCGTTAATGCGGAAAGTGATTTCAATAGTGCGTTTGCCACTTCTTGTGAAAGGTTGCCACCCAGATAGTGAGAAAATAGCGATCGCGGCTAAATTCATCTGGGAACATGTTGAGATTGAAAAAAAAAATTGTAATGATAAAGGCTTCGGTACCGAGTTTGGATTGTTAATGCGGAAAGTGAATTCAATCGTGCGTTTGCCATTTCTTGTGACAGATTGTAACACCGATAGTGGGCAAATTACGCAAATAAATTTATCTGGAGACATTTAGAACTTGAAAAAAAAACTTCTAATGTTAAAGTCTTAGGTACCAATTTTAGATTTTTAATGTGGAAAGTGAATTCAATAGTGCGTTTGCCACTTCTTGAAACAGGTTGCCACCCTGAAAGTGAAAAAATAGCGATCGCGGCTAAATTCATCTGGGAACATGTTGAGATTGAAAAAAAATTTGTAATGGTAAAGTCTTAGGTACCAATTTTGGATTTTTACTGCGGGAAGGAAATCAATAGTGCGTTTGCCACTTCTTAAGACAGGTTGCCACCCCAATAGTAAAAAAATAGCGACCACGGCTAAATTCATCTGGGAACATGTTGAGATTGAAAAAAAAAATTGTAATGATAAAGGCTTCGGTACCAAGTTTGGACTGTTAGTGCGGAAAGTGAATTCAATAGTGCGTTTGCCACTTCTTGAGACAGGTTTCCACCCCGATAGTGGACAAATTGCGAGCGCAAATAAATTCATCTGGAAACACGTAGAGATTGAAAAAAAATGAAGATGAATTTATTTGCGCAATTTGCCCACTATCGGTGTGGCAGTCTGTCACAAGAAGTGGCAAACAGACGATTGAATTCACTTTCCGCATTAACAATCCAAACTAGGTGCCGAAGCCTTTATCATTACAATTTTTTTTTCAATCTCAACATGTTCCCAGATGAATTTAGCCGCGATCGCTATTTTTTCACTATCTGGGTGGCAACCTTTCACAAGAAGTGGCAAACGCATTATTGAAATCACTTTCCGCGTAAACAATCCAATCTTGGTACCGAAGCATTAATCATTACAAATTTTTATTTCAATCTCAATATGTTCCCAGATGAATTTAGCCGCGATTGCTATTTTTTCACTATCGGGGTGTCAACCTGTTTCAAGAAGTGGCAAACGCAATATTAAATTAACTTTCCGCATCAAAAATCCCAAATTGGTACCTAAGAGTTTATCATTTCAAATTTCTTTGTCAATCCCAACATGTTCCCAGATGAATTTAGCCGCGATCGCTATTTTTTCACTATCGGGGTGGCAAACTGTCTCAAGAAGTAGCAAACGCACTATTAAATTAACTTTCCGCATCAAAAATCCCAAATTGGTACCTAAGAATTTATCATTTCAAATTTCTTTGTCAATCCCAACATGTTCCCAGATAAATTTTGCCGCGCTCGCAATTTGTCAACTATCGGGGTGGCAATCTGTCTCAAGAAATGGCAAACGCACTATTGAATTCACTTTACACATTAAAAATCCAAAATTGGTACCTAAGAATTTAACATTACAAGTTTTTTTTTCAATCCAGACGTGTTCCCAGATGAATTCATTTCAATCTATAACAAGAAATGGCAAACGCACTATTGAATTCACTTTCCGCATTAAAAATCCAAAATTGGTACCGAACACTTTAATATTACAAGTTTTCTTAAAATCTCCACATATTTCCAGATGAATTCAGCTGCGCTCGAGATTTGTCCACTATGGGGTTGGCAATCTGTCTCAAGAAATGGCAATCGCACTATTGTATTTGTATTAATTATGCAGAAAGTGAATTCAGTAGTGCCTTTGCCACTTCATGAGAGAGGTTGCTACGCCGATAGTGGACAAATTGCGAGCGAGAATAAATTAATCTGGAAACATGTACAGATTGAAATAAAAAACTTGTAATATTAAAGTCTTAGGGACCAAATTCGGATTTTTAATGCGGAAAGTGAATTCAATAGTGCGTTTGCCATTTCTTGAGACAAATTGCCACCCCGATAGTGGACAAATTGCGAGCGCGAATAAATTCTTCTGGAAAAATGTAGTGATTGAAACAAAAACTTGTAATGTCAAAGTCTTATGTACCAATTTTGGATTTTTAATGCGGAAAGTGAATTCAACAGTGCGTTTGCCATTTCTTGAGACAGATTGCCACACCGATACTGGACGAATTGCGAGCGCAAATAAATTCATCTGGGAATATGTTGAGATTGAAAAAAAAAAACTTGTAACATTAAAGTCTTAGGTACCAATTTTGGATTTTTAATGCGGAAAGTGAATTCAACAGTGCGTTTGCCATTTCTTGAGACAGATTGCCACACCGATACTGGACAAATTGCTAGCGCAAATAAATTCATCTGGAAACGTGTAGAGATTTTTAAAAAAACTTGTAATGTTAAAGTCTTAGGTACCGATTTTGCATTTTTAATGTGGAAAGTGAATTCAATAGTGCGTTTGCCATTTCTTGTTATAGATTGAAATGAATTCATCTGGGAACACGTCTAGATTGAAAAAAAAAACTTGTAATGTTAAATTCTTAGGTACCAATTTTGGATTTTTAATGTGTAAAGTGAATTCAGTAGTGCGTTTGCCATTTCTTGAGACAGATTGCCACCCCGATAGCTGACAAATTGCGAGCGCGGCAAAATTGATCTGGGAACATGTTGAGATTGAAAAAATAATTTGTAATGTTAAAGTCTTTGGTACCAACTTTGGATTTTTAATGTGGAAACTGAACCATCAAAAAAACCCTCACGGGTAAAAAAATCTCTACATGTTTCCAGATGAATTTATTCTCGCTCGCAATTTGTCCTCTATCGGGGTGGCAATCTCTCTCAAGAAATAGAAACGCACTATTGAATTCACTTTCCACATTAAAAATCCAAAATTGGTACCTAAGACTTTAACATTACAAGTATTTTTTTCAATCTCTACATGTTTCCAGATGAATTTATTCTCGCTCCCAATTTATCCTCTATCGGGGTGGCAATCTCTCTCAAGAAATGCGAACGCACTATTGAATTCACTTTCTACATTAAAAATCCAAGATTGGTACCTAAGACTTTAACATTACAATTTTTTTTTCAATCTCTACATTTTTCCAGATGAAATTATGTACGCTTGCAATTTTGTCCACTGTCGGGGTGGCAGCCTCTCTCAGGAAGTGCTAAACGTACTATTGAATTCACTTTCCGCACTAACAATCCAAACTTGGTACAGAAGCCTTTATCATTACAATTTTTTTTTTCAATCTCAACATATTCCCAGATGAATTTAGTCTCGATCGCTATTTGTCCACTATCGGGGTGGCAATCTCTCTCAAGCCATTGCAAACGCACTATTGAATTCACTTTCCGCATTAGAAATCCAAAATTGGTACCTAAGACTTTAACATTACAAGTTATTTTTTCAATCCCTACACGTTTCCAGATGCATTTATTTGTGCTTGCAATTTGTCCACTATCGGGGCGGCAACCTGTCTCAAGAAGTGGCAAACGCACTATTGAATTCACTTTCCGCATTACCAATCCAAACTTGGTACCGAAGCCTTTATCATTACACATTTTTTTTCCAATCTCAACATGTTCCCAGATGAATTTAGCCGCGATCGCTATTTTTTCACTATCGGGGTGGCTACCTGTTTCAAAAAGTGGTAAACGCACTATTGAATTCACTGTCCGCATTAAAAATCCAAAATTGGTACCTAAGACTTTAACCTTGCAAGTTTTATTTTCAATCTCTACATTTTTCCAGAAGAATATATTTGCGCTCGCAATTTGTCCACTTTCGGGGTGGTAATCTCTCTCAAGAAATGGCAAACGCATTATTGAATTCACTTTCCGCATTAAAAATCCAAAATTGGTACCTAAGACTTTAACATTACAAGTTTTTTTTCAATATCTTGTAACCGACGATTAGCTACGCGTATCATACTACGCGTGCCATCCTGCGAGTATTGCGAATACCCCGTCGCGTTATCGACCGATTATCGGATCCGCGATCGTAATAGTTCCGCACACCTATGAGTGCGCTGTTTACACTCAACTCACCTCATGAGGGAACTTATAACCGTCGTCCCAGTCGCTTGACGACGCCTTGACGAGTGAGTCGAAAAGTATATATCGTGTGTTTGTGTAAATCTATTGTTCCGTCGTAAGGTGAGTTTTTCGCTAACTATGGGTATTTTATGCTGAAATTTTCTCTGATATTTGATCTGTAATATTAGTTGCCATCGCTACGTAATTATAGACGGCGACTGGGCCCGGTATTCCCGTGGAATAAATCATTCGAGAACTGGTAATATATCCGTCTCGCCACGCGCCTTTTTGGACCGGCATGCTGTTCTATATATGTATATGTATTGGAATCGGGATGTGACAGAGGAGTCATTATCCATTACGAGAAATTGCAACAGTCAGGGAGCCATCGTATACTGCAACGTTACCCACTTTTGGCTCGATTTTATTAATTGAGTGAAGAAACAAGGAATCTCACCGAGAATCATCTATAACGGCTTCCATAGCGAGCAACAAGGGACGAGCGCTCTGTTTACTTCGAACGACCTTCACAACGGATAAGTTTTTGAACCTTTATTTCTTCTATCCCGGAGCAGTGGCCCCGAGTATATGGCCTGCTTAGTGCTTCGAACAACAAGACACGAAGATATGAGTGAAATCTTCCGTGAATACAAAATTGACATTATAACGTGCTCTTACCCGGGTTAATTCGGACTGATATCATAATAACGATCCTGTGAGTGCTATAATATTAGGCGCAGACTGTTGATGTTTGTTTCGAGGGCTTTAACCTTCCTTATTCGAGTCAATCTCCATAGTTTATTTTGTGAGCTAACGCGATAATTACTCTTTTGAGACTTTGGTGGTGCAGCGATTGCGAATACAGTTAAGAAAAGAAAATCCACTCGGCTAAATGGTATTATTGCGTTTTGTTCGTAATTTAAACGATTGTTGATATTTGCCGTAGTATCCATCTGATGCGATATAACTAGAATTAGGTTTTCTGTCAAAAAGTGGGCATAGCTTCGCCTGGTCACAACTTTCCTGAGTCGATAGTGGCAATGTTTGTATATGATTTCATTGTTCATGTCCCAGTATCGGTTCAGGGATATTATTAGACTTTCAGTGAAGAGATCTACCTAGACATTTTGTAAGGGAGAAGTTTATTTTTTCCAAATCTCTTGATCATAATTTAAATTCAGCTTTTGGTCTCGTAAATTCAATATCGGTGTATGAGTATTTGGATTGAGATTACCTTGTTAATTCAAGATCTTAACTCCGCTCATATTACTGGCTCATCAATATAAAAATAGGCGAAACACTCGCATCACACTATCGAGCCTCCTGTTAACACCAAAAGCGGTAAGGACTTTCATGCAACTCCGCAGTGTTCTTCTTGGCATACTTCGAAGGTTACATAGTTAATTCATGGCTTGAGAATCCCAGAGAAATACTGGGGTAACACAATTCTTGAGGCCCCATTCAGAATAGCATTCTCTCACTTTGGCCTGAATATAAACAATTATCTGAATTTAGATACATTGAATTACTTTTGCTACACGAAGATTACACTGCCCAGGGTTGCATCGTTAATTCATGATCTTGCGGGTAGTGAATGGACGAGTAATCAATTCCTTTTCTTTTCAATAATTCATTACACCGATTTTTCATTCCGTTAATTCATGGAATCGAGTGGTAATTGCAATTTATGTCCGAAGCTAATATAAACATGATCTGACCCTTTCTTTTTTCTTTCGGATTCAAATCTAACGTGGGTTCATCGGGTACTTCCTACCCTTTGACACAAGATATCTGAACTACGTCCACTTTAGGTGTAAAAAGTATATGTCTTTAGTTTATTATTTTTAGTCAAGAATTGTCGAATGTACCTTCTCGTATGAAGGTTGTGTTACTATTAAGGGACTGATTGTCCAGGGTATAAAAGCACGCAATGTGCAATACGGGGGAGATATAGCCGAGCCTAATCTACCACCCTTTGTAATCGCTATACATTGTTTCATATGTAAATTGAATTGATTATTTATATTTTTGTATGTGTATGGTGTTTAACTGTTAAGGTAGAATAAATTCAGTGCTCATTCCTAAAATTCATGCGTACTTTATATGAGATTGATGCCCTTCAGGTCCCCTGATTTTCTCTGACTCTCGTAATTGAGCAAAATAACTTCATATAAGAACATCGTCGTTTATGGATTTATTCGGGTCTAAAGTTGCCATCCAGACGTACACCTATCATTGCTCGCATGGGCATTTAATTTTCACTTGCTCATAGCCTTTTTTGAATTTACGTATTGAATCCATTTCTTCCCCGGTGACTTTGCCACCACGCGGAAACGCAATAGTGCGTTTGCCATTTCTTGAGACAGATTGCCACCCCCATAGTGGACAAATCTCGAGTGCGGCTAAATTCATCTGGAAACATGTAGAGATTGAAAAAAAAACTTGTAATATTAAAGTCTTAGGTACCAATTTTGGATTTTTAATGCGGAAAGTGAATTCAATAGTGCGTTTGCCATTTCTTGAGACAGATTGCCACACCGATAGTGGACAAATTGTGAGCGCAAATAAATTCATCTGGAAACATGTAGAGGTTTAAAAAAAAACTTGTAATGTTAAAGTCATAGGTACCAATTTTGGATTTTTAATGCGGAAAGTGAATTCAATAGTGCGTTTGGCATTGCTTGAGACAGATTGCCACCCCCATAGTGGACAAATTGCGAGCGAGAATAAATTCATCTGGAAACATGTAGAAAATTTTTAAAAACTTGTAATATTAAAGTCTTAGGTACGAATTTTGGATTTTTAATGCGGAAAGTGAATTCAATAGTGCATTTGCCATTGCTTGAGACAGATTGCCACCCCGATAGTGGACAAATTGCGAGCGCAAATAAATTCATCTGGAAACATATAGAGATTGAAAAAAAATTTGTAATAATAAAGGCTTCGATACCAAGCTTGGATTGGTAGTGCTGAAAGTGAATTCAATAGTGCGTTTGCCACTTCTTGAGACATGTTGCCACCCCGATATTGAACAAATTGCGACCGCAATTAAATTCATTTGGAAACATGTAGATTGTAACAAAATGCAAATTACTTTTCACGTATAGAATGCGGTAATTATTAATGAGGGATGATGTTATTTGCATTTACTATTGATTGGATTTCAAGTTCGTGTTCTGGACCCAAGTTGAAGTTAATAATTGGAATATTGAAATTTAACCTCAGAATTTCAACTTTGCATGAGCGCGAAGTGAAGTTCACATCATCGGTTTTAATTCGATTTTGGAGTAAAGGATGAATAAAGGTGGACAGAATTTAAATCGATGGCTATTCTCAATGTTTTTAGTGTAACGACTTAATAATCGTAATTCATGCGGGAAATCCCGTTCTTGCAAACAATTTATTGACTCGAATGTTCACGTAGTGAGCTGGAGACACTACGAGGAGCACAAGGCTCATAAGTGTTACGTCAAGTTTGCAAAAATTAAATAATTTCGACAATCTTACACGTTTTGCACGTTAACGAAAGAATTTACCGTGCGCTAGTTAAGGAATATAAAATATTCCCTTGACTACAACTGACGATAGTATCGTTAACGCAAGCCTGTTTTCGGGTCTAATCTTTCGAAAAATAACCCAGGATTAGGCTAAAGATTCTACTTTTGTAGAGGTGAAAACGAGGATAATTTGTGTATTTACGATGATGTTGATATATATTTTCCTTACTTACGTTGTTATACTTTGAACTTACGTGATATTTACCGTGTAATTGATCTTGTTGTACGACGTGGAAATGGCTTCTTCTTCTGGTCAGTTATTCGAATGATAATTCCGTAGAAGTCTTCGGTATTGGAAAATCGCGGGATGACGGAATCAAATATGAGAGATATTTAATTTTGCAGCTTAATGGTTGTTTATTCCAACAAAAATATAGCGCAACGTAAATCAATATTTTACCGATATCCACCGAAAAAAAGTCGGGGGCGTACTTAAAATGTTAAACAGTGGTTCGATAAATTGGCGTCGATTTCTAATACAATGATGTAGTAAAAACAATAGTTTGACTTCTAAATCCACTAGTCGTGTTACAATCGGAATATTCACGCAAGTTTTCTCAAAAGAATTGTTCAAAGCATGAGGTTGCTTGTATGACAATGGGTCAAAGAGTGACAATACCTCTGACCGTAATAAAGATCGAGTGGTGCGTGGAAGATGATATCCGACGAGACCCCGTTGTCCGGTGCTTTTATACAACTGTGTACCCCTTCTCCTACCTTATTTCTAGAGTCTACTTTTAATTAGGCCACCAGACGTGTCCCCGCAAGTCGTTCGGGAGTTTGGGAGGGTGACATATGAGTCTTCGATATCGATATACCTTGAACGTGTTACAGCTAGCCTAGTAACCGCTTCACCCATACATGTCCCTTAGCGAGATGATACACGCTTCCCATTGTCCCTCGCGTCTTCGGGTCGGCTGAGATTAGGTCTCGTTTCTGATAGGCGAATTTCGTATCGGACGTTCCAGTTTTATTTTGATTGCGGAATAAATTATGCCCGCTTGTCTTTCGCGAGGGCTATTATATTGTGAACTGGAAGATCGAATAACGCAAATAATTTTAGTAACTGTTTGCTACATATTTCATTAATTGTCATGCTTGTGGTTAAAATATATTTTGTTAATTAATATAATTTCTTTAATTATTTTTATAAATTCCAAGTTTAACGATTAAAACATTATTGCTTAATTTGTCAAGATTCCATCATTATTTATTTGGAGGGAGAGTATTTGTCATAGTCGACTCTTCTTTATTCTCGATCGATTACGTCGGAAAAATTATCAATGGAGAAAACTGAACAATAATTAATTTTAATAATATGATAAATGAGATCACCGACATTTTTGTGCCAAACAATCTTTTTGGAAAGTTTCAATCTCAAGCCGAAATTCTGAGAAATAAAGTTAAATCTTTATTTGATTATCAGTTTTTCGGGGGAGATATCAGTCGTTTTATTAGTCCCGTATGAGGGTTGTTAATAATAGTTCTTAGATGGTTGGAGGATTTTCCAACAGAACTCATTTCTTTCCGACGAAAAGGTCGGGTGAACCGGGCAGAAGCCTCGGGTTAGATTTTAGGCTCTCTACCTTTGTCATCGACAACGAGAGAACTCTTCGACTATTATATCTTTTTAATCCCCGGCCACTTGGCTAGTGATTGAACGGTCCAGTGCTGGCGCAGCGATTCTCATTTGGATTCTTTCTTGAGTCTTTATGATAAAGTTTCCGAAGCAAATTTTCTAAGTATTTTCGAAATATTTTGCGAAGTTACGTCGTGACGTAACATAAGCAATGAATTTACAATGCGTGTAATCTTTGTCGGACACGCTACCAACTTTTTATGGGGCTCGGTGATACTTATGAACGATAATTCCTCAGAGAAGTCCTCAAAAGAGCTCCATTCTCATCATCGGAAGTAAAACAGCTCCGATGTCTTAGAGATTTTCAGATTCCCAATAATATTACTGCTTCGAAGAGATATTTAAGCAGTAATTCCTTTTATCCACGATCTCTCCAAATAGAGGCTAAGCACAATGTAATACCGCGATCTCAGATAATGGAAATTATACAGATTAATAGGGAAGGATATAAACCATAAAGCAAAATACTTGGATTTTTATATGAGTGAGGGATTCTCAGTTAGACAAGTAAGCGTCTGTGCTCAAGAGGTAAATAGAGACTTGTCGAACTATCCTCCCAGCTCGTATATATTCAAGTATGACTCAAATTGCACCAAAGAACTTGTTGAATAACTTATTATTGTTCCTCGTGAGTTGGGCTATCTCCAGTTGTCCATTGCAGGAACGACAAACAATAAGAAGTAATGCAAATTAAATAGTACAAGAGTTAAATTCGCGAATTTCAAAATTAAAATATTATTTTTCCCTTTAACTTTCCCAGAAGGGATTAACTCGGCGACGGGTCGTAGACGCACAAAAACGCTGCTCTGTCATAATCCCATTAGCCGAACAATACTCGACCAGACGGAAGGGTTATATTACGTAATACAGAATTAGCAAAGGAGAGACGAACCGCCGATCGACACGATACCTCGACAAGGCAACGCACCAAAACAACAACAGATTCGGTCAAACCCCAACTACTCTGTATGAGAAGAGGACGCGAAAGATAGAGTACGAGTTCGAGCGAGACAGAGGCCTCAGCTCGCGCGGTAATCAGATGTATATGCGAGACGCGGGCAAGTGTTGGAGCAATACCAAGCCAAGCGCGCTTATTCGGGAGTCAGGTTTGTTTACCTTTTCTCGAACGGCTCGGTACACTATACCAGCCGATCGAGAGCCGGTGTCTTTGATGCCTCTATAATCCTATTATCACTGATAATAGAATGACAGAGGACGAAAAGGATCGGGACTGTGAGTTAAAGATGGATACACGAGTGTCGATGCCATATCGAGCCAGGTGTCTTGATTTAGGTATATTTGGAGTGTGCGTGTTGATGCAATATCAAGCCACACAGGTATAGTCGGTATTCTAAGGATAATGCATAAATATCGAGGATTTATTAGATGGATCTAATTGTGTCGATGCGATATCGAGCCAACTAGTTTATCATTAGGAATTTTGGAGTGTGCGTGTTGATGCAATATCAAGCCACACAGGTATGTAGGGAATTACTTATGAACTAAAAAAATAAAAAGAAGTTTTTTAGATAATTTAGGGAGCTGGGCTGTGCTCAAGGAAGTAAGAACCGATTGTGTCGATGCAATATCGAGCCAAACGGTGTGAGCTGGGGTGTGCTCAAGGAAATTTTGCAAGTGTCGAAGCAATTTCGAGCCAAGCAAAAGTCGGAATGATTTGAGGGACCTTTACGGTAGGACTCAAGGATTGATAATGAGAACACGTGTCCAGGATAGGCGGGCTTATATACGCTATTCCCCACCACGCTCGGGCCTCCACGGTAGCGCGAGGTGTCAACAACGACTTTGTCGTTGGGGGTATACCGTTCCGCTACAGTAGAGATTGAAAAAAAAACTTGTAATATTAAAGTCTTAGGTACCAATTTTCGATTCTTAATGCGGACAGTGAATTCTATAGTGCGTTTGCCACTTCTTGAAACAGGTTGACACCCCGATAGTGAAAAAATAGCAATCGCGGCTAAATTCATCTGGGAACATATTGGGATTGAAAAAGAAATTTGAAATGATAAAATCTTAGGTACCAATTTGGGATTTTTAATGCGGAAAGTTAATTTAATAGTGCCTCTGCCACTCCTCGAAACAGGTTGACACCCCGATAGTGAAAAAATAGCAATCGCGGCTAAATTGATCTGGGAAAATGTTGAGATTGAAATAAAAAATTTTAATCATAAATGCTTCGGTACCAAGTTTGGATTGTTAATGCGGAAAGTGATTTCAATAGTGCGTTTGCCACTTCTTGTGAAAGGTTGCCACCCAGATAGTGAGAAAATGGCGATCGCGGCTAAATTCATCTGGGAACATGTTGAGATTGAAAAAAAAATTGTAATGATAAAGGCTTCGGTACCGAGTTTGGATTGTTAATGCGGAAAGTGAATTCAATCGTGCGTTTGCCATTTCTTATTTGCCGCGATCGCTATTTGTCCACTATCGGGGTGGCAATCTCTCTCAAGAAATGGCAAGCGCATTATTGAATTCACTTTCCGCATTAAAAATCCAAAATTGGTACCTAAGACTTTAATGTTACGAGTTTTTTTTTTCTATCTCTACATGTTTCCAGATGAATTTATTTTCGGTCGCAATTTGTCCACTATCGGGGTTGCAATCTCTCTCAAGAAATGGCAAACGCACTATTGAATCTACTTTCCGCATTAACAATCCAAACTTGGTACCGAAGCCTTTATCATTACAAATTTTTTTTTCAATCTCTACGTGTTTCCAGATGAATTTATTTGCGCTCGCAATTAGTCCACTATCGGGGTGGCAACCTGTCTCAAGAAGTGGCAAACGCACTATTGAATTCACTTTCCGCACTAACAGTCCAAACTTGGTACCGAAGCCATTATCATTACGATTTTTTTTTTATTTCAACGTGTTCTCAGATGAATTAAGCCGCGGTCGCTATTTTTTTACTAGTGGGGTGGCAACCTGTCTTAAGAAGTGGCAAACGCACTATTGATTTCCTTCCCGCAGTAAAAATCCAAAATTGGTACCTAAGACTTTACCATTACAAATTTTTTTTCAATCTCAACATGTTCCCAGACGAATTTAGCCGCGATCGCTATTTTTTCACTATCGGGGTGGCAACCTGTTTCAAGAAGTGGCAAACGCACCATTGAATTCACTTTCCGCATTAAAAATCCAAAATTGGTACCTAAGATTTTAATATTACCAGTTTTTTTTTAAATTTCTACATGTCTTCAGATGAATTTATTCTCGCTCACAATTTGTCCACTATCGGGGTGGCAATCTCTCTCAAGAAATGGCAAACGCACTATTGAACTCACTTTCCGCATTAAAAATCCAAAATTGGTACCTAAGACTATAAGATTACACATTTTTTTTTAATCTGTACATGTTTCCAGATGAATTTAGTTGCGCTCGAGATTTGTCCACTATGGGGGTGGCAATCTGTCTCAAGTAATGGCAAACGCACTATTGAATTTGGATTTATTATGCAGAATGTGAATTCAATAGTGCGTTTGCCACTTCATGAGACAGGTTGCCAACCCGATAGTGGACAAATTGCGAGCGCGAATAAATTCTTCTGGAAAAATGTAGAGATTGAAACAAAAACTTGTAATGTTAAAGTCTTAGGTACCAATTTTGGATTTTTAATGCGGACAGTGAATTCAACAGTGCGTTTGCCATTTCTTGAGACAGATAGCCACACCGATAGTGAAAAAATAGCGATCGCGGCTAAATTCATCTGGGAACATGTTGAGATTGGAAAAAAAATTTGTAATGATGAAGGCTTCGGTACCAAGTTTGGATTGTTAATGCGGAAAGTAGATTCAATAGTGCGTTTGCCATTTCTTGAGAGAGATTGCCACCCCGATAGTGGACAAATTGCGAGCGCAAATAAATTCATCTGGAAACATGTAGAGATTGAAAAAAACTCGTAACATTAAAGTCTTAGGTACCAATTTTGGATTTTTAATGCGGAAAGTGAATTCAACAGTGCGTTTGCCATTTCTTGAGATAGATAGCCACACCGATACTGAAAAAATAGCGATCGCGGCTAAATTCATCTGGGAACATGTTGAGATTGGAAAAAAAATTTGTAATGATGAAGGCTTCGGTACCGAGTTTGGATTGTTAATGCGGAAAGTAGATTCAATAGTGCGTTTGCCATTTCTTGAGAGAGATTGCCACCCCGATAGTGGACAAATTGCGAGCGCAAATAAATTCATCTGGAAACGTGTAGTGATTTTAAAAAAAAACATGTATAGTTAAAGTCTTAGGTACCAATTTCGGATTTTTAATGCGGAAAGTGAATTCAAAAGTGCGTTTGCCGCTTTTTGAGACAGGTTGCCACCCCGATAGTGAACAAATAGCGATCACGGCTAAATTCATCTGTACGAAGTTTGGATTGTTAGTGCGGCAAGTGAATTCAATAGTACGTTTGCCACTTCCTGAGACAGGTTGCCACCCCGATAGTGGACAAATTGCAAGCGAAAATAAATTCATCTGGAAAAATGTAGAGATTGAAAAAAAAATTGTAATGTTAATGTATTAGGAACTAATTTTGAATTTTTAATGTGGAACGTGAATTCAATAGTGCGATTGCATTTCTTGAGAGAAATTGCCACCCCGATAGAGGATAAATTGCGAGCGAGAATAAATTCATCTGGAATCATGTAGAGATTGAAAAAAAAACTTGTAATATTAAAGTCTTAGGTAGCAATTTTGGATTTTTAATGCGGAAAGTGAATTCAATAGTGCGTTTGCCATTTCTTGAGACAGATTGCCACCCCGATAGTGGACAAATTGCGAGCGAGTATAAATTCATCTGGAAACATGTAGACATTTTTTACCCGTGAGGGTTTTTTTGGTGGTACACATTCCACATTAAAAATCCAAAATTGGTACCTAAGACTTTAACATTAAAAGTTTTTTTTTCAATCTCTACATGTTTCCAGATGAATTTATTTGCGCAATTTGCCCACTATCGGTGTGGCAATCTGTCACAAGAAGTGGCAAACGCACTATTGAAATCACTTTCCGCATTAACAATCCAAACTTGGTACCGAAGCATTAATCATTACAAATTTTTATTTCAATCTCAACATGTTCCCAGATGAATTTAGCAGCGATTGCTATTTTTTCACTATCGGGGTGTCAACCTGTTTCAAGAAGTGGCAAACGCACTATTAAATTAACTTTCCGCATTAAACATCCCAAATTGGTACCTAAGAATTTATCATTTCAAATTTCTTTGTCAATCCCAACATGTTACCAGATGAATTTAGCCGCGATCGCTATTTGTTCACTATCGGGGTGGCAAACTGTCTCAAGAAGTAGCAATCGCACTATTGAATTCACTGTCCGCATTAAAAATCGAAATTTGGTACCTAAGACTTTAATATTACAAGTTTTTTTTTTCAATCTCTACATGTTTCCAGATGAATTTATTTGCGGTCGCAATTTGTCCACTATCGGGGTGGCAACCTGTCTCGAGAAGTGGCAATCGCACTATTGACTTCACTTTCAGCACTAACAATCGAAACTTGGTACCGAAGCCTTTATCATTACAATTTTTTTTTTCAATCTCTACATGTTTCCAGATGAATTGATTTGAGCTCGCAATTTGCCCACTATCGGGGTGGCAACCTGTCTCAAGAAGTGGCAAACGCACTATTGTATTCACTTTCCGCACTAACAATCCAAACTTGGTACCGAATCCTTTATCATTACAAATTTTTTTTTCAATCTCAACGTGTTCCCAGATGAATTTAGCCGCGGTCGCTATGTTTTCACTATTGGGGTGGCAACCTGTCTCAATAAGTGGCAAACGAACTATTGAATTCACTTTCCGCAATAACAATCCAAACTTGGTACCGAAGCCTTTATCATTACAAATTTTTTTTTCAATCTCAACGTATTCCCAGATGAATTTAGCCGCGGTCGCTATTTTTTCACTATTGGGGTGGCAACCTGTCTCAAGAAGTGGCAAACGAACTATTGAATTCACTTTCCGCACTAACAATCCAAACTTGGTACCGAAGCCTTTATCATTACAAATTTTTTTTTCAATCTCAACGTGTTCCCAGATGAATTTAGCCGCGGTCGCTATTTTTTCACTATCGGGGTGGCAACCTGTTTCAAGAAGTGGCAAACGCACTATTGAATTCACTTTCCGCATTAAAAATCCAAAATTGGTACCTAAGACTTTAATATTTCAAGTTTTCTTCAAATCTCCACATCTTTCCAGATGAATTTAGCCGCGCTCGAGATTTGTCCACTATGGGGTTGGCAATCTGTCTCAAGAAATGGCAATCGCACTATTGAATTTAGATTAATTATGCAGAAAGTGAATTCAATAGTGCGTTTGCCACTTCATGAGACAGGTTGCTACGCCGATAGTGGACAAATTGCGAGCGAGAATAAATTAATCTGGAAACATGTTCAGATTGAAATAAAAAACTTGTAATATTAAAGTCTTAGGGACCAAATTCCGATTTTTAATGCGGAAAGTGAATTCAATAGTGCGTTTGCCATTTCTTGAGACAAATTGCCACCCCGGTAGTGGACAAATTGCGAGCGCGAATATATTCTTCTGGAAAAATGTAGAGATTGAAACAAAAACTTGTAATGTTAAAGTCTTAGGTACCAATTTTGGATTTGTAATGCGGAAAGTGAATTCAATAGTGCGTTTGCCACTTCTTGAAACAGGTTGCCACCCCGATAGTGAAAAAAAAGCGATCGCGGCTAAATTCATCTGGGAACATGTTGAGATTGAAAAAAAAATGTAACGATAAATGCTTCGGTACCAAGTTTGGATTGTTAATGCGGAAACTGGATTCAATAGTGCGAAAAGTCAAGAGTAACACTCTTGACTTTTTATGAATTGCTTTTTTTTAGAAAGAAATAATCACTACACGGTGAGGAATAACAGTAACAATAAATCTAATTTTCACTGTATCCAGAATCGCTACACTCAAAACCGAATTTACTCTTCGACAGATAAAATAAGACCTAAAACACTAAAATTTGTTCACCGATTTGGTGCGAAAGTTACAAGTTAAACTTTCCGTTTCCCTCACACCATTCTGGTGTACTGTATTTCTTTACAAAATTGAAGAATTAGTTTGCTTCTCGAAGACGTTTAAATTTAAATTTGAGATTTTTAAAAAAATGGATATCATCATGAATACATTTCTATTGCGGATGAAAAATTATTACCTTTCATTCATAGGCAGTGGTATCTTCCCATCGCAGATAAAATGAGACCTCACCGAGGCAAATCAAGTCATCTAGGATTCTTGTGAAGCTTGGAGAATGTAACCTAATGAAAAGTGGATAAAATATGTTATTACTTGGACCACTGAACAATGTTATAAGAAAAAACTTTATCTTACCTTCTACCTTGTTGATAGAAGAGCAAACTGCATGTTTTCTCCAATCTGAATTTCTTTTCTATCCCCTTGCACTTTTTGAAAATTCACTAGTCACATTTATTAAAATTTCACTTTAAATCCTTCAATTTGGTTATCTTCACTGGTTATGTTTCACTAACCTTTTACTGTCATAGCAAACAACTTTTGACAGCCGGGCAATCAGCCAGCTGACGAAACTCGTTACGCCTGCGCATTCGCAACTTCCGGCGCTCCCTTTTTCAAACCGGGAACGGCTGCTAAAAGCAGCAACTTCAAAATTTATTTTCTTTATGAAAATATATTCGAATAAATACTTCTATACATTTTTTCTCATTTAAACTTTATTCTCCCTTAAAAACTATACGTCAGCAAAAAAATCGTTTATGTTATTGAAAAGAGCTTGCAAAACCATTTAAAAATCATACCTTAAATCTTATAATTGTCACCCTGTATAACAAATGAAACATCACATGTTACTCCTGCGTTACGAGGCCGCAACATAACGGAAGCGTTACATTGTTACAATCACATGTAACTTCCAGGTTACATTGCTGTTCAATTATGTGTTTACTGGGTATATGTATATGTATGTTGTACAAAATGTACTTGACATGCTGAATATATTTTTAGTTTATTTCACAACTTTTTGTACCTATTGAACGCGACAAAGCGACTCGAGGCGAACCAAGGCGAACCCTATCGCACGTTTGTTTATTACCGAATAAACACACGCCGTGGGATACTGGATGACTCAACCAGGGTGACTAACTAAGACAAGGGAGCTTTGTCTTAGCGTACTGATGTCACCAAAGGGTGGCTGGCCCTTCATCGATCCAGCGATCCACGGGCATTCTAAGCCAATACGTCGAAGAGAGCAGTCGCACTCTCATTATCAATAATTCCTATATCTTTTATATTTTGTATCACTACGCGACTTTCAACTTGTATAATTAATAAACTCACACGAAAAGTATTTAACAGCTTCAGAAGTGGGATCTGAGCTCGGAAATACCGCGTTCTTTTCGCAGTCGAAATTTTCGAACTGTTTTGCAATTTGTGTCAACGTGCTACACTTAGCAAACTGTGACATTTTCGTGTGTGTTGTAGTGAGCAATTGTTGTGAAAATACACCCAACGTATTATAGTGTTGTGTGTGACACTGTTGACTAAATAATGTCAGGACGTTCGCGACGAAACCGTCATCACTCCCGGTCGCATTACACTCCGGAGCGACGAAGTCATCCTAGACATCGTAGTGGAGAGTCAGGATCGCGAGTGAGACGTGAACGATCTCGTGAAAGAGAATATGGACATCGTGAAACGAATACACCTGTAGTGACGCAGTCACCCAGCACCAGTGGTTCTTCGAATTGGCAGGAAGCGTTTCACAAACTTGTCGAGACGGTCAGCATTGCAGTGGAACGACCAATGTCAGGAGGTGTCGATGGAAAGAGATCGATTCCAGAATTTGACCCCAGTGCGAAGAATCAAACGATCGAAGTTTGGATCCAAAAGGTGGAAGAATTGAAGGCGATTCATAGATGGAGCGAAACAACGGTTACCAGTTTTGCGATGGAAAATCTTCGTGGTATTGCAAAGACATGGTATGAAGGTTTATCTTCAATCAATTATACCTGGACGGAATGGAAGGAGAAACTCGTGACAGCGTTTACGGATCACACAGAACTGCCAGATAGACTGATTGCCATGTTAGCTCGAACAAAATCCAGAAATGAGACGATGATGACGTATTTCTTCGAGAAATTGGCACTCGTGGACGTTTGCAATATCAAAGGCAAAGACGCCGCCGCGTGTATTGCACAAGGAATCCCCAATTATTCGCTCCGAATGACGATTAAGCGCAACGATTTCGAGACACCGGAGGATTTGCGCATCTTCTTAAGTAAAACGGAAGATAGTGAAATTCGAAGTGATAAACCTGTGTTCAAAAAGGGGAACGATCGTGTTGAAAATTATCATTCTCACGGCAAGTCTCATTCGACAAATAAGGCAGGCGTGGACGAAAAATTTAAGCCACGTAACCACTTGGAGAGTTTTCAAAATAAACTTGCCACAGTTCGATGTTTCAAGTACAATGGCATGGGTCACATGGCAAGGAAGTGTCCGGGCACAAAAACGCAAACAAGCGAGAAGAAGATTTTGAGCATCGGTACACCGCAGCAGGCAAAAACAGCACGGTTCATCGAAGCTGAGGTTGACGGTGTTCAATTACGCGCGTACGTTGACGCTGGCAGCGAATGCGTCACCCTACGGAAAGCTGAGGCCGATAAGCTACATCTGGGACTTCAGCAGACGACTGACGTTCTTCGAGGATTTGGAGGGAGCGCTGTGCGGCCGTTTGGAGTTGCCAAGGCCAATCTGAAGATTGACCTGGCCGAGGGGTCGGTCAACGTTCACGTGGTTCCGAACGAGGTTCAGGACGTCCCGCTGATAGTAGGACAACCTTTCCTCGATCTACCAGGCATCACGGTGGTGCAGAGAGATGGCAGTCTACGGATCTTCGAGAAGTCCGTGGCAACACTACCAGGGATGGACCAGTTACCACCGCAGAAGCTGGCATTGTGGGCTGCAGAGACGACCGTCATCCCATCAGGCCAGGCTGCAGATGTCAAGGTGGTGGTAAGCGATGAATATACTGGTGACTTATACGTAGAGCTCAGCGTACGAGGCGAGGCAGGTAGAGAGCATTGTATCCCAAGATGTGTTTTGAGTACAACGAGAGGGTTGTTACCAGTTGTAAATTTATCAGACGGTTGCTTGGTGATTCCTGGTAAAAGAATTATTGCTAGGGCATTTCAGGCTAAGGAGGAGTCCTTTGTTGATCGTAGAGTTCGAGAAATGTGTGCGATAAAGAAAACTGCACTCGAAAAGCTGCCGAGAGATCAAATCAAAATTGATTCAAGTGTGTCAGACACAGTCAAAGGAAGGTTGTTTGATATGTTGGACGCGTATCGAGACTGTTTTGCATTTGATGTGGCAGAGTTAGGGAAAAAAAAAGCAGCCAAAATTCGTATCGAATTGACAAATGATTCTATCGTGACGTATAGACCATATCGTCTATCGTATCCAGAGCGCGAAAAAGTTCGAGAAATTATAAATGATTTGAAGAGTAACGAGATAATTCGCGATTCAAACTCTCCATTTTCGAGCCCGATTCTTCTAGTTCGTAAAAAGAATGGCGAAACTAGAATGTGCGTGGACTATAGAGCTCTGAATGCTATTACGAAGAAAGATAGATATCCGTTGCCGTTAATCGAGGATCAGCTAAATTGTCTTCAGGGAAATGCATGTTTTACGAGTTTAGATTTAGCGTCGGGTTATTATCAGATACCAGTCGCGGAAGAATCAATCGAGAAAACGTCGTTTGTCACGCCGGATGGGCAGTACGAGTTTCTTCGAATGCCGTTTGGACTCGCAAATGCACCTTCCGTGTTCCAACGAATGATTAATCGAATTGTAAGTCCCCTTAAGGAACAAATTTCAGTGCTAGCGTATATGGATGATATTTTAATTCCATCAAAAGATGTAGAATCTGGATTAGACGCGCTGGAATTAGTTTTGCGGGAATTGAGAAAAGCTAATTTGACACTCAAACTGAGCAAGTGCGCATTTCTAGAAAAGAAAATCGATTATCTGGGGTATGAAGTAACACCGCAGGGGATTCGACCAGGGCTCCATAAAATCGAAGCCGTTTCGAATTTTAGAGTACCTGATAATGTCCACAATTTGAGACAATTTATCGGTTTGGCTAGCTATTTCCGCAAATTTGTACAAGATTTTGCTACACTTGCAAGACCGTTGACGGAATCAACAAAAAAAAACTGTTGTTTGGCGTTGGGGAACCGAACAGCAACAAGCATTTGATTATATAAAGCAGAGACTCGTATCGAGGCCCGTGTTAGCTTTATATAAACAAAACGCTGAGACTGAGTTGCACACAGACGCGAGCCAGTTGGGACTAGGCGGGATTATGTTACAAAGACAGACTGACGACACTCTAAAACCAATCGGTTATTTCAGTCGTCAAACTACAAAGGAGGAACAGAGGTACCATTCTTATGAGCTCGAGACACTTGCAGTGGTGACGAGTCTGCAGAGATTTCGTGTTTATTTACTGGGGGTCAGATTTAAAATCATCAGTGACTGTAGTGCTTTGCGAGCAACTTTCGTTGAAAGAGATTTGTTACCGCGAGTAGCAAGGTGGTGGATTCAACTCCAAGAATACAATTGTTCCATTGAATATTGAGCAGGAGTAAAAATGCCTCATGTTGACGCGCTCAGTCGCAATCCAGAGAGTAACGAGAATAATTTGGGAGAGATAAATGACGTGGGATTGCTTCATATCGAACTAGGAGATTGGTTGTTAACCGCGCAGTTGCAAGATTCCCGATTAGCATACATTCATGAAGTACTCAATAGAGAGGCTAAAGATAAAGAGGAACGGGATATCAAACGTGATTATGTGTTGAAGGAGAACCGCGTGTTTCGTAAAACCGTCAACGGCCAGAGATGGGCCGTACCGCGATCAGCCCGGCGACGAATTTTAAAGTTGTGTCACGACGACGTAGGGCACTTTGGGATGGAAAAGACCTTGAATAAGTTGCAGGCAGATTATTGGTTCCCGTCGATGAGAAGTTATACCAAACGCTATATTTCCGCGTGTTTAGATTGTTTATACAACAAGGAGCCAGCCGGCAAAAAGCCAGGTCATTTGCATTCTATCGAAAAAGTAGCAGAGCCGATGCACACTGTGCACATTGACCATTTGGGTCCGTTCGTTCGCAGTTCATCTGGTAACTCGTATTTGCACGTAGTCGTAGATTCTTTTACAAAATTTGTATTTGCAAAAGCGATGAAAAATACAAGAGCGGTCGCGGTTGAGAGACATTTGACGACGATTAGCGAAACATTTGGTGTTCCTAAACGTATTATCAGTGACCGAGGTAGTGCGTACACTAGCCAGAGATTTAAAGAGTATTGCAAGGCGAGGGGTGTGCAGCACGTGTTGACAGCTGTAGCGACACCACGAGCGAATGGTCAGGTCGAGCGCTACAATAGAACCATACTCGGTACATTGTCGGCTAGTTTAACCGACGAGAGGAAATGGGACCAAGTTCTAGGAACCGTTATTTGGGGATTAAATAACACTATTAATAAATCAACAGGCAAATCTCCATCAGAGTTGCTACTCGGTTATAGACCCCGGAATGCAGCTGAAGCAAAAATTGTGCATGGTATAGGAGAATCAACTTACGAAAATGATCGGGAGAAAATTCGTAAAGAGGCTGAGGCTGAAATTCAGCGTAATCAAAAAGAACAGGAGATACGATACAACAAGAAAAGGGCTCCACCGAAGCAGTTTAGCAGCAATGAAATAATCGCAACAAGGCGTCTGATAAATAGTAATGAGGGCTCTAGTAAGAAACTGCTGCCGAAGTTCGCTGGGCCGTATAAGGTCGTCAAGGTATACGATCGCGATCGATATTGTATCGAAGACATCAAGGGTGCTCAACGGACCCAGAAGCCATACAGTGGCGTGGTGCCCAGCGATAAGCTGAAACGCTGGTGCACGAGAATCAGCGAGACTGACTCTGATAGTAACGAGGATGAGGATCCTCAAGTTTTGGAAACACCGGGTACGCATTTGCGTATGAGGTAAAGTCGTTGGGTCGTGGCTAGGTGGGGTGCTGGTGTGCTGGGCGTTTCGGCGCTGTGTCTGGATGTGCGGGTTTTTGTTGATAGTCGAGTGATCGTTAGATACGATCGAGTGGTCATTGATTCCGGGCTGACGGGATGATCCATACTCGACTGGCTTTGGGAGCGTGTTATGTAACAATTATGCTGAGGGACTGTGACATCGTGGATTCGATGGTGCGCTGCTGCGGCGGTCCGCATATTGTGAAATAATGAACAAACCACATCCAGACGATAACAGTATTACCAGTACGGGTGGGTGAGGCCATCAAGCCTAGCCGTCGACAACGAGCATGGTAGGCCAGTGACGACTGGTATTGCATGGAGTAAGAAAAAGGAATTTTGCTTGGAATGTTATACATGTGCATGTACATATAAATATATATATGGTGTGAAGTTGAATACTAATTTTTGTATCGAAAAAACTTAAAGAAAATATTTTTCAATCGTGGTAAAGATATCATTAATTTTTTTAACAATGGCATGCGTGAGGATTGTACGAATGCAGAAAAGTGTGAGTGTGACTTGTGTTTCAGCAATTTTATTCATTGTTATTAATTCGTATTAAATATATATAAAAATTTTCCGGAATGTGATAAAAAATTGTATAATTGTTTATATATGCATTATGTATTATTCTTAATGGAAATTTTGGATACTTGACGATTAAATGAGATTTTTTTAAATACTGAAATTATGAGAATTTACTTACCTTCAATGTTTTCCTCTAATATTCCCCTAATTTTACCGATTTAATATTAAAGAACATATATATTTAGAATACTAATGGACTGAAATAACACAAATAATTCCTGACCAAAAAGCATCTCTGGGTATGAACGGTTAAATTGCAAACCATTCAATGTTGCTCTTTGTTTCACAGAAGAGCACCGACGAGTAACACGGAGTATGACGATGAAGAATAATCGTGAAGACAGCGCGGTACCTTCACGAGGACGTGAAAACATCAGGATGGCCGACTGAACGCGACAAAGCGACTCGAGGCGAACCAAGGCGAACCCTATCGCACGTTTGTTTATTACCGAATAAACACACGCCGTGGGATACTGGATGACTCAACCAGGGTGACTAACTAAGACAAGGGAGCTTTGTCTTAGCGTACTGATGTCACCAAAGGGTGGCTGGCCCTTCATCGATCCAGCGATCCACGGGCATTCTAAGCCAATACGTCGAAGAGAGCAGTCGCACTCTCATTATCAATAATTCCTATATCTTTTATATTTTGTATCACTACGCGACTTTCAACTTGTATAATTAATAAACTCACACGAAAAGTATTTAACACTATACATAGTTCATGGCTCACGTTTTTGACACATTGTATTTTTGGAGGGTATTAGATACCACTCACGTAAATGTACTTGTCTCAATTTTTTTACCCGTGAGGGTTTTGTTGGGGGATTTCACTACTTTTTGCATAGTTTTTGCTATTTCTTGCGACCGATCAATTCAGAATCAGGAAACTTACAATTCACTTGTGTTCTTTTATGTGTTCTTTAGCATGCATATTAAGTAACTTATAGTTTCTTTAAATTTTAATGATATATAGAAAACAGTCAATCTTTAGTTGGTATTGATTTTTTAAAAATCGTTTTATTAAAAAAGTATGAGTGAGTTAGGCTAACTGTTTAAATTGTTTCCATGTTGGGCAACGACTTTTACTACAACGATCTTAACCCTTTGCGTCATGGTGGGCCATTGGATTTCCACCTTCTATCGCTCAGTTGACAATTTCTTAAACTAATTTCTTGAACTGAAATCCCGTGGTTTTATTTTCGTAGTGTCACGAGGACATGAATAATTCAGAAAAAATGTCGGCAATTATTAAAATTTATTTGCAAAAGTAGTTTAAATAAGCAAATCGTCAAAATTGGTCTTTTTTGCAAACAAAACAAACATTGTTTAGTAAACTTCAAATAACATCGACTCGACAATTTAGAAATATATTTAGGACATTTGAAAGTATATTTCAGATTTAAAAACAAATTTGTGTAGTTGGTATTTTATTACAAATCGATTTTGGGGCCATTCATAAATTACGTCACCACACAAGGGTGGGAGGGGTCCCGAAAAAAGTGACGTTTTATGACGATAGAGCAAGGGGGGGTGCGTGATGTCACAATTGTGACATCACGCATTTTTCATTTTTTTAAAAACCTTACGCAAAATTTCGCAATCTCTTGGGGAAATTTTTTTTATTTCGATTTCACTATAACGAAATGATCTCTTCCGATCAAGAGACGCGGTAGCGTCTCGACGCCAAGTATTAAAAGAAAATTTGTAATGCCTTACGAGACTCCTCACGACCGAGTCGCTAGCGCTACTCTTATTATTTGGACGTTCGCCCATTTTCGTCTGCTACGAAATTCTAACTGGAATTATCTCAGTCGAAACGTCGCGGACGCCAAATGTATCAGGCTCAATATGTTTTTTCTCACCTCCGGGCCGAAAGCGACATCTTTCGTTCCGCTGCGCGGAACGAAGTTCCCGGTTTTCGGCTCCGTCGATGAGAAAAATCGTATACACTCCTCGGGCAGTAAATAAGAAAGCCTCAGATCACATGTTTATTTTGTAATTACATGTAATCTGAGACATTTCTTACTTTACTGCCCTAGGTGTGTAATATACTATTATTTATTTATTTCTTTCCAATGAGCCCCGGTTCAATCAAATCGGAGCCCGCAATGCTAATATCTGGCGACTTACAATTTGGATTCTGTCGAAATTTTTCATTCTGTCCGCACTCGCACATCGAATTTGTCCGACGATATACGTGCATGGCGCGTACCAGCACACTCACAGGTCGTCGGTAACTCTAATTATCTTAGGCAATACATCGCGGATGCTAAATGTTTTAGCCCCAATATTTTGTATTTTTCCTCCCTTTTTAATGAGACCAGTTGCGATAAAATCGGTTCCCGAAGTGCTAATATCTGGCCCATATTTCACATTTGTCCGAACCACACATCGAAACAGATTTGTCCGATCGCATATACGTGTACATACGTGTGAATAAAAACGCACACATAACAACTGGTGGCGCCGGGCGCCCGCAGCGGCAGCCCGAAGAAGTTGCGGCGATCGTCTGCTGACCGGCTCACATTTATAGTAGACACAAGAACAGTCTGCTAAAAACTTGTATTTTTATTCTGAATTAGTATTTTTGTTCTCAATTAGGAACTAATTGCAATTATTTATTTTGCAATTATTATAATATTTGTAATGTTTGGTATCGTCGTCTCGAGCAGAATATATATATATAGATATAGTAGCGTAGGCTCATCCATAATAATTTTGTCATTTTGTGCTACATGGATAACCTTGCAATAAATCGTGCGATAACGACAATAAATATCGATAAGTAAGTACAAAATATAAAGAGACTATTTACTTTTAAATTTTCGATTATACATAAGTGGAACGTTCAGTCAAAAAAGTATTTTTTTACATGAAGACCACTCTCGCTCTCACCGAAGGAAAAATAAAAAATCATACCCTCCCTTCAGAATAAACCCGAAAGATTTTTTTATAAATGGACCAACCGATTCGGCTGTCATTTACAAATTCATTGTCCGGCTTGGTCTGAAAGCCCTTACGAGTGCTTGTTTATTCCATGCTGCAGCCAAAAAAGTATTTTTTTATTATAAGGATCACTCTCCCCTTCAGCGAAGAAAAGATAAAAAATCATGACTTCTTTTCAGGATAAACCTGAAGGATTTTTTATAAGTGGACCAACCAATTGGGCCAACTGACTGCTTAGAAACCAAGTTCATGGGTTTTTACACTCTGTCCATGATCCAGAGAACACTGCTCCAAGGATTGGTATTCTCTAGGTCACATACTCTTCACAGTTACACTACACACCACTCAAGCGGAGCACTTTTTTTCAATGGTCCTTAAGGGGAACGAGTCAGTAAAAAAAAATTTATTTGTTCATAAAGACACCGTTTTCCCTCAGCGAAGAAAAGATTCTAAATAATGTCCTCCCTTCATGATGACACCAAAGGATTTTGTTGAAAATTGACCAACCAATTTGGTCAACCAGTTACTTTGAAACCAGATTAATGAGTTTTACACAGTGCGCATGATCCAGAGAACACTGCTTCGAGGATTGGCCTTCGCTAGATCTCATTATATTTGCAGTTGCTCTGCACACCAATTAAAAGCAGCAATTTTTTAAAAAGATCCTTATAACAGTGTCTTTTGCGAAATGCTGGGTTTTTTCGGATTCGAGACGACGCAGGTGACAAATAAATTCTCGACAGGAACACGCGGCGAATTGGGAAAACAAAAGATATGATTTATTCTACTAATTAACAGTTTATTCTACACTAAACATTGCGAGTTTTCACGGTTAAGAGTGTCCTTGAGTGGTTCGAACGGTGAGAAAGTCCTTGAGGCGACTTTGTTTACACTGTGAGAATGTCCGATGAGGTGACACGTAAACGCTGTATCGTTCCGAGCCAAGAGAGCTAGTGAGGATTATATTAACTCCTTACGAGAGTTCTAAATGTATGAGAAGCCCGCGCGTGCTGTATCACGTCGCGAGCACGAGATCTCCGATTTGTACGATTTTACTGATCGATCTGTGACGAGCCAAATGAAAGTATATCCCGATGAGATTAGACAAACTGAGAGCACAATGATTTCACTGAGAAAACTTGAGAAAACCCTGATGAGTAGACCGCGATAAGAACAAAGAAAAATGATTATCCAAAAATACGTCCGCACGCTGTAGCAACCATGAGAGAACTACAGTCGCTGGAAGGGGAAACGAAATTTGCCGGCTTTGTGAGCGCAAGCTAAGCCCCGAGAGGTGCTGCCGCGCTGTGGCCAAGGTCTTTTTTCAACATTTCCACCCGCCAGCAACAATGGGTATTGTTGATGAATCCTGTGTGGAGTTAGTCCTGGTGATCATCCGGGTGAGTGTCTTCATTGTCTTGAGAGGTAGGCAAGATGGCGAGTTTTGCGATTGGTCGGGTGAGTGTTGTCGTAGCGGTTTTGAGTGAGACGATCCTAGTGAGTCCGTCTGCTCCTGGATGCAGTGCAGTAACTCTTGCAATTGGCCATTTGCATGGAGATAGCCGTTCGTCTGTGAGTAGTACGAGTGATCCAACCTGGATGTTGCGAGTTGGGTGATGCCACTTTGAGATCGTCTGTAGTCGGTGTAGATAATGAGGTGACCATTGCGTCCAGAAGCTTTGAGTCCGTTGTTGGATGAGTTGCCATCTTGTGAGTCGTGTCACCTGCAGATGCTCGAGAGATGGTTCCGGTAAAGTGGTGAGCGCACTGCCGATGAGAAAATGACCTGGAGTGAGTGCTGAGATGTCTGTTGGATCGTCTGTGAGTGGTTCCAGAGGTCTTGAGTTCAGAATCGCTTCAATTTGAGTGAGCAGAGTGCTGAGTTCCTCGAATGTGAGCACTGTATCTCCTACAGTGCGGCGTAGATGAAATTTAGTCGATTTCACAACTGCTTCCCATTTTCCACCCATGTGTGGAGCGGCTGGTGGGTTGAACTGCCAGTCGGTATGATCTTTTGAGAGCAGTGAAGCGATTGTGAGATTTTCTTGAGAGCCTTGAGTGATGAGTCGTCGCAGTTCCTTATCGGCGCCAATGAAGTTGGTACCGCAGTCTGAGTAGAGTGTGTGTGCGAGTCCACGACGTGATGAGAACCTCCTGTATGCTGAGATGAATCCGTCTGTTGAGTAGTCGCTGACCGCTTCTAGGTGTACAGCGGATGTTGAGAAACAGACAAAGGCACAAATCCAGCCTTTGAATGTTTTCGCTCCTCGCCCTTTCCATGTTTTGAGTGTTACCGGTCCTGCGTAATCGACTCCTGTGTGAGTGAACGGGTGCGAGGGAGTAACCCGGCAGAGAGATAGTTGGCCCATCAGTTGATGTGCACGGATCCCCCTCTGTCGAGCACACCGCACGCACCTGAGATTATGAGACTTCACTGGGGCTCGCCCGCCGATGATCCAGTATAATTGCCGGATGTGAGCGAGCGTTGATTGAGTGCCGCCATGAAGAGTGAGTTGGTGAGCTTGGTCGATGATGAGTGCAGTCAGACGTGAGTGACGTGACAAGATTGCTGGGTGCTTGCCTTCATGAGGTATGGGTTGAGAAGGTGAGTCGTCCACCCACACGTATGACTCCGTGTTCGTCGATGAATGCCGTGAGTCTGCTGAATGCATGGTTTGGTGAGAGCCTTTCATTTCTTGCCATTAATTTGAGTTCGTCTGCGAAGAACAGCGCTTGAGTTGCTTTTATCCAGAAAAGCCTGGCTTGTTGATAGTCTTCCGGTGGTATGAGTGCGACAGGGTTGAGTTTGAGTTCGTTGCGTAACTTTGACAGAATTCTGAAACAAAGGGCGGTGAGACGGAACAGTTTGTGTAGAGAGCTGCAATGATTAATGAGATCCCACTGATGCTCAGGGGTTTGAGTCGCGACAAAGTGTAAGATGCCTGGGCGGGCTTCGAGAGAACTGCTGGGATCCGTTTCGGCAGTTTGAGTTGGCCATGCTTCAGATGGGAGAGTAAGCCATGATGGACCTGCCCACCAGAGTGAGTGTTCTTGGAGTCGCGCCGTTGTTATGCCTCTGGAAGCACAGTCGGCTGGATGTGAGGTACCTGGAACATGTTTCCAATGAGAGAATTCTGTGAGCTCTTGTATTTTTCAGACCCGATTTCGGACATAGTCCTTCCAGCGTGAGGGATGAGCTCGAATCCACGTGAGAGAGCATTTTGAGTCCGTCCACAGATGAGTCGACCTTACGTTCATGTTGAGTGTGGCTTGAACGTATGAAGCGAGTTGTGCCAGTAGCAGCCCTGCCGTGAGTTCCAACTTGTTGATTGTGAGTGTCTTCAGTGGAGCTACTCTCGTCCTCGAGCAAACGAGAGATGATGAGAATGTGCCAGTGGACGGTGATTGGACGCGAATGTAAATAACTGCCGACATGGCAAGTTTTGAAGCATCTGAGAAGCCATGAAGTTCGACTGATGAGTCGCTCCACGTATTAAACCAACCGGGAATTGAGAGCCTGCCCAGGCTGTTGAGTTCTTCTCGGATGATGAGCCACCTTGATGAGATTCCCGGGGGTAGAGAGTCGTCCCAACCGAGTTTGATGAGCCATAGTTCTTGTAAAAGCATTTTGGGTCTGATGATTACCGGTGAGAGAAAGCCAAGTGGATCGAATATCTGAGCCACTTCAGATAAAATGATGCATTTCGAGAATCTTCCAGAGGGTGATGAGAGCTTCGATGAGAAAGTGAATTTGTCTTCGTGAGAATTCCATTTGAGTCCGAGTATTTTTGATGTACAATCGTCAAGTGAGATGGATGTGCTTGATGAGGTCTCGATTAGGAGTGCTTTGAGGAGTTCTTGATTCGTTGAGTGCCACTTAGCGAGTGGGAATCCACCCGCTGTGCACAACCCTTTAAGTTGCTGTGCGATGTCCATGAGCTGGTCTAGTGTGTCTGCACCTCCGAATATGTCATTGACATATCGTCCGTGCTTGAGTGACGGCATTGCCAAGGGAAAGCTGCCGCCTTCGTCTTCTCCGAGTTGAAGAAGTGCACGACAAGCAAGATATGGAGCTGCTTTTGTGCCGTATGTGACCGTGGTGAGTTGGTATGGGACCTCTTGCATGTTTTCGTTGACCCAGAGAATCCGCTGCAAGTTCCAATCGTCAGGATGAACTTTGGCTTGCCTGTACATCTTTGTGATGTCCGTTGAGAAGATGTGACGATGGCAGCGGATCCAAATGAGTACGTCCGTGATGTTGAGAAGGAGGTTTGGTCCCGTGTGCATGAGATCGTTCACTGAGATGCCTGATGAGGTTGCGCTGGACCCATTGAAAACGACCCTGAGCCTTGTGGTTTCACTGTCCGGTCTGAGTACTCCGTGGTGAAGCAAATAGTAATGAGTTTCGCCAGGTTGTCTTGCCTTTGATGGAGCTCTCACCATGTGTCCCAACCGTTCGTATTCGGACAGGAATTCTGAGTATAGACGTTTGTACTCACAGTCATTTGAGAACCTTCTGATGGTGCGTTGAAGACAGTGGTTAGCGGTCCTATATGAGCTGCCCAGGGTGTTGAGAGGTGCCTTGAGTGGAATCCGAACGATGTATCGTCCATCTGAGTCACGTGAGTGAGTGTTGCGAAAGTGAGTTTCACACTCTTGATCTTCCGGCGTGAGTGCATCTGCGGTTTCCTTTGGAACCTCTTCTTGAATCCAAAATTTCGTGAGAAGTTGGAGAAGAGATTGCTCTTCTGAGTGCGCCTGAACGTGGTGAGTGTAGCTTGATGTGGTCTTCGTGGTGTTTACTGGACCAAGAATTAGCCAACCGAAGATCGAGAGTTGAGCGATAGGCATTGTTGGAGCTCCTTTGATGACGTTTGCCTTGATGATTTGTCCGTATGAGTCTGCTCCTATGATGATGTCTATGGGTCTTGATCTGAGAAATTCTGGGTCAGCAAGTGTCAAGTTTCGAATATGAGGCCACTCTGGTGGCTGAGCGTCGAATGATGGTAAAATTGACGTAACCTTTCTGAGAATGTGAGCGTGAATTCTGATTCCTTCCTTGGTGTGAGTCGATAGGAGCGTGAGTGATGCCGAACCATGCGTTTGCGTGGCTTTGGTTCCTCCAATGCCAATGATAGTGGTCGTTGAATGCTGTCGCGTTATTTTGAGTTGTGTGATGAGATGTTCCGAGATGAAGGCGAGTTCTGATCCTGGATCGATGAGTAATCGATCACGATGAGTTCCAGTTGAAATTTTGATGAGTGCGAGAGCGGTTGCTAACAGCGTGTTGTGAGAGGTCGGAGATGAGCTTGCCGTGGTGACGATTGCATCGGTTCTTCATTCTTGAGCGGTCCTTGATTGTTGAAGTGCTCCAGATGATTGCTGATTCACAGCCGTGTCGTGCAACATCGTGTGGTGGTGAGCCTGACATTGCTTGCATCGTTGCTCAGATCGACATGATCGAGCGTTGTGCCTTCCGAGGCAGTTATAGCAGAGACGCTTTTCGTTGAACATTTGCCTGCGTTCGGGTGGAGTCTTTGCTCGGAAGTCTGGGCACGACACAATGAAATGATTGCCCTTGCAATAATCACATTGGTATCCTGATGTGGATGACGGCTTCTGTTGAGGAGGCATTGAGGGTTGTCCTTGTTGAGTAGATACTTGATGAGCAGTCGATGATTTTGCCTGTTGTGGCTTCTGAGCTGTCTGTTGAGTGCTCTCGAGTTGAGCAAAGCGAGGATAGTCCACCGATGAGCCTAGGGACGTCTCCCACTGCTCTCTAGTCGCTCGGTCCAACTGCTTAGACACGTGATGCACCACGATGCAATCCCACATATCAGCGGTCATGCCCAGTGACTGCAACGCTTCATTAGCTTCTGAGGCTGTAAGGATGAGGTTGTTGAGACCGGCGGCAGAGCGAGTAGTGAGCGGTGTGACTCCCATGAGTTGATCCAGATGTGATTGTATGAGCAGGCGTTTGTTCTCGTAACGAGAGCTGAGAATTTCCCATGAGGTGGCCAATGATTCGCCCGTGAGAGGGAGGTTGTTGATGAGCTGCGCTGGCGCGTTCGAAAGGCACCCTCGCAGGTACATTAGTCTTTCGACGTCCGACAATCGAGGATCATTCATGATCCGTGCGGTGAACAGGTCCCGGAATTGTGGCCATTTTTCATACTCACCCGCGAATGATGGTAAGCGAAGCTCGGGCAGTCGTGCTCTGAATGACTCGTCTGTTGAGTACTGGATGAGATGAGGAGCCTGTTGAGCACGGATGAGTCCTTGTTTGAGTCTTGCCAGTTGTCGTTTGAGAGTGGTGACCAGAGTGAGTTCCTGAGCATGAGTGTCTTCTCTGAAGTACTCATGTTCGAGCTGAGATGCAGGCCATCTCGCCTCGAGGTAGAGGTGCTCCTTTTAAAATGCTTTGTGCACTTCCTCGACTTGAGAGCTGGTTGCCGAATGCTTTTCGAGTGAGAAGCTTCCGTCAGCTGTTGTGTCTGCCAATGCGTTGAGGATATCCTTCAAACAAGTGAGTCGGCCATGTTGAGTTTTGACCTTGAGTAACAGTTCGGTTGAGAGACGTGCTGGTGAAGTGCCACGTGAGTGTGTGCCCTCCTTCGGAGGGTTGAGTTTTCCCTGGTCCACTTCCTTTGGGATGTTGAGTGCTTTCCCCGCGAAAGCAGGAGTTGGTTGTGTGCCAGGGGCGTTCGAAGAGGTTCCCTGGTGAGGTTCGATTTTTGGTTTGCCGTCGTCACTCATTTTGGTTCGATGATGCACGATCTCCAAGAATGTTTAAGTGAGAGCGCTCGATGAGGCGTCAGATGAGAGTTGCACTTGAATTTGCGTGAGAAAATACCAGAGTTTTAATTTGGGCTGCACTGTGACTCGCAGAGTATGCCAGCCACTGCGCTGAGGAGAATGCCGAACGCTGCGCCAACGAGTATGCCGACCACTGTGTGAGAGCGCTTGATGAGCGCGAGAATGATTGGCAGTGTATGCCAGTCACTGCGTCGGTGAGTCTGCCGAACGCTGTGCCGAAGAGTATGCCGATCACTGGGTGAGAGAGCTTGATGAGTGCGACAATGATTGGCAGGTAGAGCCACAGGTCTCCCCACGCGCGAATCGCACTATTTTCACGCGGTGCCGACACTGAATTTCACTACTGAGATTTTCCGTGAGATGCACCCTTTTGACACACAAATTCTGCCACGTCTTGACTGTTCGCAATGGTCGTCTCGATCTGGCTCGAAGGACCATTAATGTTGCGAAATGCTGGGTTTTTTCGGATTCGAGACGACGCAGGTGACAAATAAATTCTCGACAGGAACACGTGGCGAATTGGGAAAACAAAAGATATGATTTATTCACTAATTAACAGTTTATTCTACACTAAACATTGCGAGTTTTCACGGTTAAGAGTGTCCTTGAGTGGTTCGAACGGTGAGAAAGTCCTTGATCCGACTTTGTTTACACTGTGAGAATGTCCGATGAGGTGACACGTAAACGCTGTATCGTTCCGAGCCAAGAGAGCTAGCGAGGATTATATTAACTCCTCACGAGAGTTCCAAATGTATGAGAAGCCCGCGCGTGCTGTATCACGTCGCGAGCACGAGATCTCCGATTTGTACGATTTTATTGATCGATGTGTGACGAGCCAAATGAAAGTATATCCCGATGAGATTAGACAAACTGAGAGCACAATGATTTCACTGAGAAAACTTGAGAAAACCCTGATGAGTAGACCGCGATAAGAACAAAGAAAAATGATTATCCAAAAATACGTCCGCACGCTGTAGCAACCATGAGAGAACTACAGTCGCTGGAAGGGGAAACGAAATTTGCCGGATTTGTGAGCGCAAGCTAAGCCCCGAGAGGTGCTGCCGCGCTGTGGCCAAGGTCTTTTTTCAACAGTGTCTATAGACAAGAACATAAAATGTCAGAATAATACTAACATAGATCTTTAAAAAAATTTAAACATTTTTTTTAAATTGCTCTGCTTAATTGGTGTGCAGTGTAACTGCGAGGAGAATGGGACTTAGCGAAGGCCAATTCTCGAAGCAGTGTCCTCTAGATCACACCCAGAGTGTGAAATATCATGAACTTGGTTTTGAAGCAACCAGTTGACTCAATCAGCTGGTCCGTTTACAAAAAATCATTTGGCTCCATCCTGAAAGGAGAGAATTATTTTTAAAAATTTCTTCTATGAAGAGGAGAATTGTCCTTATAATAAAAAAAGACTTTCTTAACTGCAGCGTTTAATTTAAAAACTACTCGCAGTAGCTTTCAGACCAAGCTGGTCAATGAATTATGGTTATTGATGCAGGGAATATATAATTACAGTTATTGATGCAGTGAGTCGAAAACCAAAATCCATTGCCCGGCTTGATCTGAAAGCCACTTCTAGTGCTTTTTCATTTGACGTTGCTTGTGATTTTAGAAAACAAATGGAAAAACGACCACAGTGACTTTCAGATCATGCTGGGAAATGCAATATAAATGTTGATGCAGAGAATATACAGTTAGTCGAGAACAAAAATCCATTGACCAGCTTGATCCGAATGCTACTACAAGTGCTTTTCCATATGACTCCACTTTTGCTTACACCGATCAATGGATTTTAACTTTTGACTCACTACATATTCTTTGCCTCGACAACTGTAATCCACTGCTTGTGGTTGGACCAGTAACTGGATTTGGCTTATCGATTTAAGGAATGTGCATTGAGTCTAAAACCAAAATACTAGAATGACACCTAGCAAAGACCAATCCTTGAAGCAGTGTTCTTTGGATTACGCGCAGAGCAACCGGTTGGTCCATTTACAAAAACATTCTTTGGGTTTATTCTGAAGGGGAGAATTATTTTTTCACTTGGATACTCATCGACGATTTAACAGTTGAACGGGGGAATTGGCCTCTTAATTCTAAAGACGCGTAGATATAATTTTTAGAACGAACGAAAAAGTCGAAACGTTGCTTAACATTTTTTTAATGCAACGTTATCACATTTCAGCGCCTATATTAAGGCTGTTGTCAGTCGTTCCAATTATTAGACGAAGCATCTTTTAAAATTCCTCTTGCAGCCTATATACATTTAGTATATAGGCTTGTCCTTGAATACATTTAGTAAAGTCTAGTGATCTTTATTTACTGATTACTGTAAATGAAATTAACAGTTTGTTTTTTTCATGACGTTTTGCCTTTCAAAAAGACAGCAAATCCACCCAAAAATGTTTTTTCAAAACAAAAATGGTACGCCAAGTATTAAAAGTGTAACCATCCCATAAAAAAAATCACTTGAAAACAAAAAGTTCTTCGCTGAAGAATTTTTCGCAAAAAAAAATTACTTGCAAAAATATTAAACCGAATCCTATTAGCCAAGGCAACCCCCTTGGTAGATATTCAACATGAAGATGTTTTTCTACAAAAAACTTGGCGTGCCTGCGACTAGCTCCCGTACATAGTCCATTGAAATCAGGACGGGAGGACAACGTGTCTCCAATTATGATTATTCGTTGAATGATTATGAATGTTTTGAAAAAGATCGGAGTGGTCAGTTTCAGAAAGAAAGAATAACCAAATGTGGTTAAAGGCGGCAGATATCGTAAGGGAAGAAAACCGAACCGCTGCGGAATACATGACTTTTCAACATTTATTAGACGACATAAGAATTCCCAAGTACTTAGTTAAGAAATTATTGGCAATACATCCCGAGTTGAAACTGGACCCTTAAAAAACTTTCGTTAAATCAAAACGAGTATAATCCCAAACGATGAGACCTACGAAATAGCTAGCAGCGAAAATATAGTTATATCATAATTAAAAATTGTCTTCTTCCGCACTTACTCCAACGGACTGTGTACGGGAGCTAGTCGCAGGCACGTCAAGTTTTTTGTGGAAAAACATCTTCATCTGTTGAATATCTACCAAGGGGTTGACTTGGCTAATAGGATTCGGTTTAATATTTTGGAAAGAAACTTTTTTTTGCGAAAGATTCTTCAGCGAAGAACTTTTTGTTTTCAAGTGATTTTTTTTATGGGATGGTTACACTTTTAATACTTGTACCATTTTTGTTTTGAAAAAAACATTTTTGGTAGGTTTTTTCATTTGTAATCTTCGTTTTTACTAGTCTTGGAGCTTTTTTAGCTTTTGGGGAGGGGGTGCGAGATCGCGTGATGTCACGTTTGGGGAGAGGGCTTTGCAATTGTGACGATACGCGACCAGGGGGTGGGAGGGGGGTCCAAAAAGATCCAAAAGATTTATGTACGGCCCCTTTATTTATAGGAGTCAATCGAACTCCTGAGCTGTGATTCATGCACTCTGTTATATGGTCTCAGGTGGCGAGAGATGGGTGAGAAAAATATAGGCCCGTTACTCCAACCTTATACCAAAAATGTACGTGCATATTGTTTCCCTATGCTATCGACTTAACTTGTGCGCATAGTTGATGCTCTCACACTGAGAGCAATTGAGATGGTCCTGGTAACTATCCAGAGATAATTATATTTTATTAGTTCAGGTGACGACGTTCGTAGTTACATTAACTCTCTTGACTGTTAACATAACTACGTTACTGTTAATGTAACTACGAAAATAGTCAGCTGGACTAATAAAATATAATTATCACTGAATAGTTACCAGGACCATCTCAATTTCGATCAGTACATGAATCACTATCGGAATTCATACCCTTAAGGGATCTTTCCAGTGCGAACAAAGAAATCGATTTTTTTTGTCTTATCCATTAGTATATGAGGCACCCCACATGACTGCAGCCAACACAAAAAAAAAAAAAAAAAAAAATTTCCAAAAAGCGTCCAAAAATCAGGTTCAGTGATTATAACAGATACACCAAATTTTAATTTTTTTGAAATTTTTCCTGGCGAAATATGTCATGTTTTTCATTTTTCATTCAACCTATGATATCTCGGTAACGATTAATCGTATCAACATCTTTAAAAACCGGAAATATGCGTTTTTTTATGGCCCATAAGGTAAAAATTAATTCAGAATTAATTGTGTAACTTCAGGCTATATTTTACTGAAAAAATACCGAAAATATTTTTTTTTGCGAAAAGGACTTCAGAAAGCGTCATTGAAAAAATTGTTGTGAATTGTGTACAGAAATGCGCAATTTTTCAGAAAAAAAATTTTCAGTATTTTTTCAGTAAAATATAGCCTGAAGTTACACAATTAATTCTGAATTCATTTTTACCTTATGGGCCATAAAAAACGCACATTTTTGTTTTTTAAAGATGTTGATACGATTAATCGTTACCGAGATATCATAGGGTGAATGAAAAATGAAAAACATGGCATATTTCGCCAGAAAAATTTCAAAAAAATTAAAATTTGGTGTATCTGTTATAACCTCTGAACCTGATTTTTGGACGCTTTTTGGAATTTTTTTTTTTGAGTGGCTGAAGTCATGTGGAATACCTCATATACGGTCAAAAACATCCTCTCAAATTGCCGATTAGTCGTCAGTACACAATTTAGGTATACGGAATTTCTACACTCGAAACTTTAAACGCGTTTTTCTCGAAACGACATTTTTCAAAACGGCGGACATTCTCCAGGGAACAGTTTTCAAGCGATCGTTTTCAAATGTTAGGAAAACATTCTTCACGCTACTCTTTATCGTGCTATGGAAGCTTTTTTTTTTAATCTTCCCATTTTTTTTTTTAAAGAAAAACTGTCGAAGAAAAACGGCTAAATTCGGTACTTATTGTTCAAAACGCCGCCATTTTGTCAATTTTGATTTTAAAAAAGCCTCCATAGCGCGATAGCCCATCGCATACTAATTAACAATCCTATGGGGTTTTTTTTTTTCAGATCAAATTTGTGACCCCTACGATGTCCACCATGAGGCTATATTTTTTATCAACATTATATTCAACAATTAAAAAAAAATTTAACAATAAAAATCGACTTATGAAAAATCATTTTCTGTCATTCATAATAATAATTATAATTACCTTAATATATCATAAAAATTTCAGATTTATCGGCGTAAAGTAACCGTTCGAAAAAAAATCGTGAAAATAGGCTATTTTTTGGGCCGTCACACTGGAAAGATCCCTTAAGGGGAGGGAGTCAGGTCAAAATAATTAAATTTGTAAATTCAATATCATCCAAATTCTCTTGCATATAAAAATGATCAATGAACTATATTGTTGGTCCTCGATGAAAGGATTTTTTACTGCCATCTGACTTGCGTATGCCTTTCCATATTATCTTAAGCAAAGGACTTAGGTTTTCCACTCTGCGCGTGATTCAGACCAAACTGCTAGGCAGATTGGGCTAGTTGATGTCTCATTTTCTTCTTCATAAAAAGATACACCGGCTAAACGGAGTAAAATATTTTTTTTTCATTCTGAAAGCAAAGTTAATAACTGATTTAGAAAATAGCATAAAATTTATTTAGTAATAATTATGTCACTTGAAAAATATTACCTTTTATTAACTTTTGCTCCATTTAGCCGGTGTATGTTTTCATGAAGAAGAAAATGAGACGTCAACCAGCCCAATCTGCCTAGCAGTTTGGTCTGAATCACGCGCAGAATAGATTTAAAACCAAGTTTCGGCAAATGGCATCTAAAGCTTACCACTCAAATAAAAATGTTTATGCTGTTTTCACCTTTGGGGCACCTTAGTACCTTTAATGAACAAAATAAAAATATTATTTGTAAGTCAGATTACAGAATATTATTAATAATGTTATTAATAAATGTTTTTTTTTACAAATAAATAAGTAAATGAATGCATAATTTGAAAAAAACCTGTAAATAATATGGGGATGATCACTTTTATTGACAACATCACTGAAAATTTATCCAGTGTTGACACATTCACAAATGTGCTGCACAAACATTAAATCATCACTTCATAACAAATTTACATATCTGATCACTTCTGATGATTGTTGATTCTGTTTTAAACACTATTGATTGAAAAAAAAACCGTAAATGGCCAACGGAATCAAACTAATAACATAATATGAACGAAAAATAAAAATGTCAATTCGAGGTTATGCGTCTCGCGTGTAGCAGAAGTAACTTCTCGGGGCAGTAACACGCTGCACATGCGATACGTGCTAAGTTATCACAGCGCATGACCCATTATTCGCGCGAATTCGAATATAATGTAAGTGTTACGTGTTGCGTTGAAGACATCACACTCTCATCGCGTCATTTGTATCGCGTTTCGCTAACTGGTTTAAAAAATGGTAAACAAATAAAAATTTATTTACAAATACGTAATAAACGTTTTATTATATAGAAAACAATCATTAAAAAACAGGTATATTGCAGAAATCGGCCATTTTTTCGGCTTCAGGTCTAAGATTTTGCAGGTTCAGAGGGTATACTTAACTAAACGAAACTGCCGAAGAGAAAAAAAAAAAAAATTTGATTTTTTTTTTTCAACACCCTTAATTATTTTGTGTGAACAAAAAATCGGCCATAATGTCTGCATATAACAAAAATAAATAAATAAACTAATTTAAAATTCAAATATAATATTCTGGTAATTTTTACGACTTTTGAGAAAATTAAATATGAATGGTACCGTAGAAACTTAGCCATTTTTGCGAATTCCGGCTTATAACTTTACTAATAGGTGGATTACATGGAAATGAATGTTTTCACAGAAAAAAAAATAATCGATTTTTTTTTAATTTTTGACCTGACTCCCCCCCCCCCCCCCCCTTAAGAAGATACTTCTCTGAACAAAATTTATTATTCTTACTATTCATTTGTAAACAATTTAAATGGAAGTCAAACGAAATATTGCGTATTCTTTATCATTTCATCCACTATTTTCTCACCCTTTAAGATAATTTTCAATTGGAAAGCCGTTAAAAGATTAATGATTTCAGAGGAAATCAACTTTACATACAATTTTATGGAAAAGTTCTTGAAGAACTGAGTGAATATTATTAATTTATTGAAAAATGAAAGGGCCATCCTCTTTAGTTTAAAAAAAATTTGATTGTAACTATTCTTTACAAATTTTCTAAAAGCTTAAATGTCATTTTATAAGTTCGGTTGGTTATTATTATACAATGGATTCCTAAAAAATATCATATATGAACAAGTCCACCTGAAATCGGCCGAGGATTGACCTCGTATTTTTTTATTTGAATGAAACTTTTTTTACGCAAACTGTATCTAAAAAGAAAAGGCCCGTATTTTTTTGTTTGGACAAAAAAAAAATTCCGTTACAGCCGAGGTAGCCGGTGCCTTATAGAATTAAAAAAAAATAGAGTCCATCAAATCTCCATCTCAAAAAAAATGTAAGCCTTACGGGATGAAATAAAGAATGTAACTTAAGAAAAAATGCCGAAATTTTTTAAAAAATTATTTTACTTTTTAATTGTTAATAACAATAGTAATTTGCAAGTTTATAATTACTTGGAAACTATTTTATGAACCCTCGTTCTTTTGACTTTAAAATGCGCTCTGGTTCATCTTCCTAGGACAAATAGAACCAGAAATATTAATTTTTGAAGTTCGCCATGCACTCGTTTTTTCAAAACATTGAATATACGTCATTGTGAATTTTTGATTTTGGCGTTCAGATTCATAATCAGTGACCTCAAAAAACCTTAAATACCGAGTATCATCCAAATTTTTAATTTTTTATTTTGGATTCGTATCCCTCCGAGTATCAAATTTCAAGTAAATTCTACGAAACGAAAAATGTATGGTTTGAAGTGTTAACGACATTTGCTCGTGCAACAAGTTAGTTAGTACAACCACCTAATCTAATGTACGTCACTCAACCAATTAATTATTAAGTTCTGAGAGCAGTAAGCCAATTGGTTAGGTCAATAATTTTTTTCGTGTAGCCAAGACGAAAGAGCCACGATCACCGCTGATAGCCGTAAGATTTCTAGAGATTCGGTTTGCTCTCGCTCCAGGATACTGGCGTACGTGTGGCTCTAACAGGGATGGAATCTTCCAACAGCACCGGTGCGGAAGGTTATATAGTGGCACCGATGCAAACTGGCTGTTGGAGTCTGTTATAACTATATATGGCGAGAAAAGCAGACGCTGAGAGCTACCCTTTGCGTTATCTATACGCTGAGAAGGAACAGGACCAGGACGAGAGGTATAATCTTGGCCGGCCTCAGAAGTCGATAGGAAGGGGTTCACTTTATTTGAAATTCATACGATGGAGCTTCTCCGCGCATCCTGGTCCTGTAGATACATCTCAAAGCGGAGTCGATATCATCGCCACTATCTCCCCAAGCATCGACAGCTACACCCCCAGTAGCTTTCTTCAAAGGCGTCGAACGGAAAGCTTCGTTGGCGTATATCTCTCGATCGTGAATCTCCTACATCAAAATACTATATGATATTCCCACGATTGTTCAAACCCTTCGAATTGGTGACATTTCGAATTCTCCGCACGAACATTCTTGCCAGCACGGTTAGCATACGCTCGAGTTTCATTGCTGGCCCACGTTCTCCAGTCTTACTCTCAGATTCTATTTCCTGGTGTTTCACAGCTTGGAAACCAATTTCTCTAAGTATCGAAGGAAGTCTGAAGATCCAGCTTAGAGGGATCATGAGACCTTTAAAAGGAAACAATACAACTTGAATTATATTGTACATTGAAATCAGAACTTGAAACGGTACTGCAAGCAGACGAAGTTTTCGGTTATAATACTTTCGGTGAAAGTTTGATCAAAAAGTTTAATAGAATTTTACGTCAAACAAATAAAACTGTAGTATTTCTTCATAGAGCTAAGGGGACTGCAAGCTCTAAGCAATATTCTCGAATTACGGGGGACCCAAGGACAAACGGGGGTGCCGGGAGCTGAGTGGTTTCCTACGGCTAAGGCACCTCAGGGCTAACGGAGTATAGTTCACAGGTAGGTTGATTTCGTCCTTTAATCTCGATTGAAACAGTCGTAGTTCCTATAATTTGCAGTAGCGTTTCTTGACTTTGCCTTCATTTTGTTTCCTCATAGAGGAAGCTTTGTTTTTGTGAAAAAAAAAAACATTTTTCGCGATTTTCATGTCAGGCCACTCAGAATGGTCCAACACGTCGAAAAAAGTGGTTTAGAAAAAAAAAGATCTGTATGTGTATTTGTGTATGTGCAGATTTCCTTGTAAGCACAATAACTGTCGACATTTTAGATGTATCTTCTTCAAATTTTGTCACGCAAGTAGGATGTCATACAACAACGTTTTGGTTTGTAGTTGACGAGAATCGATTGGAAAATACAAATTTTACAGCATTTAAAAACATTTAAAAAAATTTGAAAAACGTCGACGACGACGACGACGACGACGACGACGACGACGACGACGACGACGACGACGACGACGACGACGACGACGACGACGACGACGACGACGACGACGACGACGACGACGACGACGACGACGACGACGACGACGACGACGACGACGACGACGACGACGACGACGACGACGACGACGACGACGACGACGACGACGACGACGACGACGACGACGACGACGACGACGACGACGACGACGACGACGACGACGACGACGACGACGACGACGACGACGACGACGACGACGACGACGACGACGACGACGACGACGACGACGACGACGACGACGACGACGACGACGACGACGACGACGACGACGACGACGACGACGACGACGACGACGACGACGACGACGACGACGACGACGACGACGACGACGACGACGACGACGACGACGACGACGACGACGACGACGACGACGACGACGACGACGACGACGACGACGACGACGACGACGACGACGACGACGACGACGACGACGACGACGACGACGACGACGACGACGACGACGACGACGACGACGACGACGACGACGACGACGACGACGACGACGACGACGACGACGACGACGACGACGACGACGACGACGACGACGACGACGACGACGACGACGACGACGACGACGACGACGACGACGACGACGACGACGACGACGACGACGACGACGACGACGACGACGACGACGACGACGACGACGACGACGACGACGACGACGACGACGACGACGACGACGACGACGACGACGACGACGACGACGACGACGACGACGACGACGACGACGACGACGACGACGACGACGACGACGACGACGACGACGACGACGACGACGACGACGACGACGACGACGACGACGACGACGACGACGACGACGACGACGACGACGACGACGACGACGACGACGACGACGACGACGACGACGACGACGACGACGACGACGACGACGACGACGACGACGACGACGACGACGACGACGACGACGACGACGACGACGACGACGACGACGACGACGACGACGACGACGACGACGACGACGACGACGACGACGACGACGACGACGACGACGACGACGACGACGACGACGACGACGACGACGACGACGACGACGACGACGACGACGACGACGACGACGACGACGACGACGACGACGACGACGACGACGACGACGACGACGACGACGACGACGACGACGACGACGACGACGACGACGACGACGACGACGACGACGACGACGACGACGACGACGACGACGACGACGACGACGACGACGACGACGACGACGACGACGACGACGACGACGACGACGACGACGACGACGACGACGACGACGACGACGACGACGACGACGACGACGACGACGACGACGACGACGACGACGACGACGACGACGACGACGACGACGACGACGACGACGACGACGACGACGACGACGACGACGACGACGACGACGACGACGACGACGACGACGACGACGACGACGACGACGACGACGACGACGACGACGACGACGACGACGACGACGACGACGACGACGACGACGACGACGACGACGACGACGACGACGACGACGACGACGACGACGACGACGACGACGACGACGACGACGACGACGACGACGACGACGACGACGACGACGACGACGACGACGACGACGACGACGACGACGACGACGACGACGACGACGACGACGACGACGACGACGACGACGACGACGACGACGACGACGACGACGACGACGACGACGACGACGACGACGACGACGACGACGACGACGACGACGACGACGACGACGACGACGACGACGACGACGACGACGACGACGACGACGACGACGACGACGACGACGACGACGACGACGACGACGACGACGACGACGACGACGACGACGACGACGACGACGACGACGACGACGACGACGACGACGACGACGACGACGACGACGACGACGACGACGACGACGACGACGACGACGACGACGACGACGACGACGACGACGACGACGACGACGACGACGACGACGACGACGACGACGACGACGACGACGACGACGACGACGACGACGACGACGACGACGACGACGACGACGACGACGACGACGACGACGACGACGACGACGACGACGACGACGACGACGACGACGACGACGACGACGACGACGACGACGACGACGACGACGACGACGACGACGACGACGACGACGACGACGACGACGACGACGACGACGACGACGACGACGACGACGACGACGACGACGACGACGACGACGACGACGACGACGACGACGACGACGACGACGACGACGACGACGACGACGACGACGACGACGACGACGACGACGACGACGACGACGACGACGACGACGACGACGACGACGACGACGACGACGACGACGACGACGACGACGACGACGACGACGACGACGACGACGACGACGACGACGACGACGACGACGACGACGACGACGACGACGACGACGACGACGACGACGACGACGACGACGACGACGACGACGACGACGACGACGACGACGACGACGACGACGACGACGACGACGACGACGACGACGACGACGACGACGACGACGACGACGACGACGACGACGACGACGACGACGACG